>CABFPE010000025.1:496074-518271 GCA_900660155.1 Hofstenia miamia
ATTAGAAGTATCTCTATCATAACAATTTTTTGTGGAGCAGGCCAACAAATTAAAGAATTTTTTTTGACAAGTACTATGAAAATGGGCCGAGTTTGCATGAAATTTAAATTTAAATTTAAATTCGCTTCAAAACAAAATGGTTCGCCAACAGGTTAAAGAGTTTCACAAGTAAAGAAGTATAGGCCTAATTGATTTTTAGAAATGCTACATTTCCAAAATAATTTTTAGATCTATATTTGTGCTATTTTAGGTCTACAATCTGCCAGAGATGTAATCGGATCCGATCCGAATTTTTAAGAAAATTTTAGTTTTCGATCCGAATTTCAATAAGTATTCTAGAAATATATAAACATGGACTTAAAATATATTTATGATTTTTTCAAATGCGAATAGAAAATTTTAAGTGCTTCAACGCTGTCTCCAGATCAAAAATGGACATGTACGCTATACCAGAGAGGACAAATTAGCGCTTGGACCGAAGTATTGGTAAAATGGGCAGACTGACGCCTAAAATGGCAAAGAATTTAATGGATCCAACTGGAATTCGGCTAAGCCTGGTCCTCAATTTTCCTCCAAATTTAATCTTTGTATAAAATAGGTTGCTTCTTTTATCTGTAATTATCCACCCACAGAAGCAAATCCGTTTCTAATTTCGATTATTAGTGGAAATTGATCATTGCCTGCCAAAGCTCCAACAAATTAATTTCTTTGCTTATTTGAAAGCTTTGCAGTAATCTAATTCCTAAAATTGTCATCAACTATTATCATAGTATATCTATGGAGTTTAAATATTTGAGTTTCTTATGGTATTACCACCCTATTATCTTTATTATGGCCAAATCCTAAAATCACAATTTTGCAATGTTACTATATGAATTGAGAATTGAAGTTGTTACAAACAACAAGAAAAAATTACTTAAAATTGCACCTAATGCGATGAACACAAGAATAGCACGAACAATGGCAAATTCAAGAACAAATCCAAAATTTATATTGTAAGACATAAAAAAAATTGTAGTAGAATGTATTAAAATCCATGATAGAAAAATTTATTTTTTCATAATAAATTTGAGATTTAAATATAAATTTTGATTTTTGTTTTTCATTGAAATTGGACAGTAGTTTGGATTATAAATTTTAAATAATATAAAAGCAACATTAATTAAATTTATACCCTATTATTGCTTTGCCAAAACTATGTTATATAAAAATTTTTGTATTAGTGATTATAGTAATCACAAACCATCTGAAAACTAAGTTGATCTTGGCAATGCAAGTTGTTCATAGTGCATCTTACATGAAAATTGTATAATTACATTAGGATCATTGTTAGCAGATTTGAAATATTCGTCACCAATTTTATAAATGTTGGAAAGAATAACACAAAACTTTTTATACGAACAATGAAATTCCATTACAAAATATATAAAATGTACGTGAATATAGACAATATTTAAAAATTTTTGGATCCGAAATTTTCTCAAACAGTAGATCTGATCTGATCTGATCCGATCCAATTTCATTTTTGCATTCTGTTTTTCAATAACTATTACGCCATTGATTTTGAAATGTAGAAAAATGATTGATATCATAAATTGCCTCATTTTATTTGAATGTAGTTTTAACGATTATCAAATACGCAAATATTACAAAAAGCTTTATTTGGTTACTTAAAGCGACTTGTTACACTAAATTCTAACCTGCGGCGAAGTGCATTTTTGCATTAGTTTCGTACATATAAATTCAAATCACCAGTCTGTAATTGCAGTCAATTTTCAAAAATACAGTATTTGCATGCCTCCCACACTTTTCTCATAAGCAGTGCATCCCTGATAATAGAATTAACAGTACTTAAAATATGCATGTACATCGACTTATGACAACGTAGAATTCTCTTGGTTTGAACATTTTACTATGCCCCTTTAATTTTTTACTTGCTCTAATATCCGTAGCCTCTATTTAGTATCTTGCACCGGTTTTATTCTGTGGTGTATTAAGAAAGATCTTTGGAAGTATATGCTTGTTCTCCCCGCAGCATGCTGAATTTTGGATCACTCTACTTCTAGTACATAATCAATTTCTAAAAGATTTTGATTTACTTATATTCAACAACACAGCTGAACTCTAACTCGTTTCACTAGCAAGAAATGCTGATCAATTAGATGTACATTTTTCATATTACTGCATAATTCTATAATGCACTGCAAAATATTAAGAAATAGCAATTAAATTTTAATTTTGAATTTATTTAGAAATACAATAATTTCCGACAAGGCGGTAAATTGTTTTGACTTAAACAAAAAAACAGAAGAAATTTCATTGAAGGTAACTTTAATTTTTTGAATAGTAAAGTTGCCATGATTTAGATACCATGAATTTATTGATAATTTCACAAATGTGCACCAAGGACATTTGCCAAAGAAGTGCTTCGCTTGCAACAACGTTTCATTCAAATGGATGATTCTAATTCCAAACGGAAATAAATTATTGCTTAGAATGATCAAATAGATATCATTTTCAACTTTCAACTTCTATTTAGTCAGATTTACATATATAAATTTGCAATCCATAATTTTGTATTTTTAATTGATCAGTTTTTGGAAACAGAAAATGTAAGTAATTTTGAAATATTTTTTAAGTATTGAGTAAAATTCATATTAGATGGATGTGACTGTGTTGGAATTCCATTGCAAAAGCCTGTATATGGATCAGATTACACATAAAACGTCAAGTAGATTTGTCATTTCCAGATAATTATCATGTTTAAATAGCTTAATCACGATATATAAGCAACGTACGTGCATGCAGGAAGGAACATATCTGACTACAATACAATTTTCGTTAAATTTTATCAGACTATGCTTTTTATTCCTGATAATATTCTTATATCGAATTTTCATAAGCAGGCTCATATTTGACATTTAAATTTATTACATTTTTATGCATTCATGTTTTTATCATAATTTTGTGTACAATGTTCATTAATATAATAGCTTGCACTTCAAAACTAAAAGACGAAATCGGTTACTTTTTGAAACCAAATGACGAACCATTCTGGTTATTTTTCAAAACAAAATAAAGACACATTTTGGTTAATTTTCGTTATAAAAACACGAAGCAAAAAGATGCCATTGTTGCCTAAATGTTTCGTTAATTTGTCACAACTAGTTTCGTTAATGTCACCAAAATTTGTTATTGGGGCCTATGGTTGCATAAAATTGTTGATAGTTCTTGATAGTTCTTGGTGGTTGAAGCTAAGAAAAAATTGGAAAGTATCTTATGATTCCCCTTTATTGAAGGAGGATATATCCCTCTATCCATTGTTAACTATGGGAATTTGCATAGATTTATTCGTAAGTGAATTTTGAGCGCTAAGAAAATTATTGGAAGTCATCACTGAATTTGAAAAACTTAAGCTTAAGCTTAATAATTTTTGTCAGCACATATTTAAAATAAAAAATGTATAGAAATTTTTTACATTTTTAAGATGCAATTCAGTAAAAGATTATACAGAGACACATTGAATTAAATACTCCACAAAACATATTTCGCATCCCAAACAATTTTATGAAGTTACTATAATCATATATCTGATTGAAGCTTTCCGGATAGTTCATTTACATTAATTCACATTGTTTTTTGTATATTTTACATTTTTCATCCACTTAATCGAAAGGTTACAGTAAGAGTAGAGTTGCAGGTGCGGATCAAGTAAGTAATAATGTGGTAATTAATACTCTACAGACCGTAATGACATAGACGGTGGTGAATTATCACTCTCACTGGATCAGTGAATGTCGTAGTTAGCAATAATCAAACATACTACAAATACATTGTTGTTATTATTGAAAAATTTTCATTTTTGTAAACTGCCGTCCGTCATATCCTCGGCATTTTTGATTAAGTATTTGCAAAAATATTCTTGGAATGAATATATGTCTGAAGCAAATATTTAGAACAGTGTCTGTCTTGATACTGTGGGACTTTAATTAATTCAAAACACAACATTGTAGACGCTAAATTCATTTGTAAGTTTGAAGTTACATGCTCTGTTTATAAGCAATTGCGTTCATACATATTGAATTTCTTTATATTTCGTTCCTCACATGTTAATGTTACAGTTATAAGGAGAATTCATTCCTCGTATTTTCTGTTAAATTTCAAAACAAATTTTCCGGAAATTTTAATTAAGAATTTATTTTCCAGCTTTTCCCATTTTTATTCCCTACTTTTGGAGTCTTAAATTCATTGAACGTGAATTTCCATAACTTGTATGCATTGTAGCATTAAAAGGGTGCTTATTGAACTGTGCTTGTGCTAATCAGTAATCAATTTTTAAACTACAATGGAATTTAAAATTGACTATTTTATAAAAGTATTTAAGAGTGCCACATTGAGTTTATTTGATTCCCTGACATTCAATTTCTTACAAAGACAGCATGGAATACAAAATTATTAATTGTAACGTACATAATATTCCATACTGATGCTATATCAGTTAAAATTGTTGTGTGTTTTAGTGCATAAAACTTTATGCAGAAGTCTACAAATGCAAATATTTTGTAAATCATTTTTATATTATGCAATTTATTTTCAGTTCTATCTCTAATTTCAGGTTTATGTCAAATTTCAGATTAGCATTCTCATTTCTATTCACTAAAATTTTAAGCTCATTTAAACTTTCACATTTCATTTAATTTTTAATGTTTTTAAATTTCGCTTACAAATATCAATGAAACTTATAGAAATGTTTTAAAAGGAATCATTAATATTTTTAGTTGTTTTCATAGATGTCTACAAGATTTTCTAAATTGTCAAAAATTTATGCATAATAAACTTCCCAACAATTATTTTAATTATATCTATATATGAGTAAACACTTGACCATATCTCAATAACTAAACAAATGTATGCCAGACAGAAATCTCACTGTGAAATCTGTATTATTTTTCAAACTAGATTAAAGGAAAAACTGCTGATTTTTCTAATTTTTGCAATGAAATGCATTTTCATGGCAATAATTTTGAAAGTTCATATTTTGTAAAATATTAGAAATACTTGATATTTTTCCCTATAAGGCGAGGAAATAAATTCAAAATAATAACGTATGTGAATTACTTCATAAAAGGAAATATAATTAATACGTTAAAGCCTGTGTTAATAAATATGAATTTGAATCTTATTTATTGGAGAAAAGAGCAATTTCGTTATGGATTTTTTAATAAATATTTCCAATGTCCTAGTTTTTTGATAAATTAATTATTTTTTAGAGATCCTTTGTAGACTTTTACTTAAAAGAAATATAATGTGCAATCCGTTAACCATATCATGATAAGCTGGTTAAAATATCAACTTAATATCTTTAGTATACCAAAAAATAAGAGAAAAAAAGAACAACTATACTTTTTTAAAATTAGCACTTCTAAAGCACAAGTACGAAAAGCTATTAAATTCAAAACAGTGTGAGTTTCAAATCACGAAATCACTAAAAACAAATATATAGTGATTTTCTGAATTTCGCGTTGGTCACAAAATATATGAAGAAATTTATCGTTGAATTGAAGTTTCTGAAGCCCAGTGCCGTAAACCAGAAAAAGTAATTAAGAGAACTTTCCCAAAATTTAGCGTTTTGTTCAGGAGTATTAAAATAATTGCGCAATTGTAAGTAATAGTATGGTAGGTACACCCCAACCATAGTCACGCAGCATACAACAAGTGTAATAGTTACTCGTACATCGTCTTTTGCATATGTTTTTTTAAACTTTTTCTTTGCAGTCTTGGCTCTATAAGTCAATCGAATAACGATAATAATGTTACCAAAAGTAATTATTAGCAAGGGAATAGTGTATCCGATAAATATGTTAAGAAACAAGGGCAATTTATTACCTGTACGGAAGCATCGAAGTCCAGTATAAAGCCTACCATCCCAAATAACAGTGCTTGGTACATAATTGAGGACATCAAATTGCAGAACGGCATTCATCAGCGAAAAGAAACATGCGATTAAGCAGCCAATTTCTGCATGACGTTTTTTATTCCATTTTCTTGCGAAATCTATGGTATATGAATTGATAACTCTATCTAATGTGATTAGAACTACACTATATGTCGTTTGAAATAAGTTAAATGTCATTATTGAACTCCAAACAGAACATGCCCTGGGAAAGTGATTGAGTAAGAATTCTTCTGGGTAAATGATAAATGGAAGGTTGAATATTAAAAAATCGAAGCAGTTTAGAAAATCTGCAAATGTTAAGTGAATTAAATATGTATTCGACGCTTCATTCTTGATGAAAGGTCTCTGTTTGGTAATGTATAGCACAATGAGATTTGTAGGGATTCCCAGAATTCCAATAATGAGGCTGTGTGCTAAGACTAAATAATCTTTGTAATAACCACCAGGTTTATCATACGTCACATTGGTCTGAGTGCTCATTCAATATCTAAATTATTTGATATTAGCACTATAAGACTTCATTTCGGTATATATTTAACAAAAATTGTGTAATGTTTTGCATAGCATATGTTATGTATACCGTGTAGTACTGAAAATTGTTGCCAATAAAAATATTTCAAAACATGCAGGATTAACATTTCTTTAGCTTCAATGTGACAGAGACTGAACAATAGAATTTGAGAAATGGATTGGGGTAAAAATTCAATTCCATTTGCTAGCACTAAGAATAAGGTTTGTCATAAGTTACATTTTGCTGAGCACTCATCCAGTATCTAAATAGTTTGATTTCAAAAAGTATCTAGATGTATTGTTCCTAAGATGATCCAGCAATAAATTTACTTCAACTTCAAAAACGGTTTATAATATTATTGTGTAAGTCAATGATTCAGATCCAGCGGTATTAACCCTATTAGTATTAGTTTTATAACACATGTATTTGTCCGCATTTTTGAACATCTATGGTGTAGGGACAACTCATACAATGATGACGATTTGTGCTAAGACTTATCTTTGTACATGCAAATCTGCTTACAAATCGAGTAAAATTAATATTTAACGGAAGCTTGGGAAAAAGTGACATTAATATTTGAAAAGCGGTAATTGAGAAATTTTAATCAATTTAAAAATTCTCTTAAAATAAGAATTCTTACTTTCAACGAGATGGACTTTGTAAGTAAAATATTTTTCTGTAAAAGTGATTCTTATTATGGCGATTAGCTCTAATTGGTTAAATTTTGTCAAATCATATGAAATATACGTAAAAGTCTACTAAAAGAAATCTAATTCGTTAGTATTTTTCACTAAAGGACGTTTAGTAATAATATTTTATCGCAATCCCTGCAGTGCATAAAAATTATTTATATGATATTTAAGAAGTTAGAAGTAATTAAATAGTTTTATAAATGTCCATAAAACTAGTTACTATGTTTTTGGAACCAGTTGTCTTAAATTTTAAGTGCTATAGTAAACAAATTTTATCGATGATTATTTTTAGTAGAACCGTATACGTAATTAATTTATATATGAATCTATTATTACTTCGAAAATCTTGCTAATTAAAGAAATTATTAAACGTTGGAAGAAATACAACATTTTTTGTAGCCATTACTCGATTTGAAAAGCCAATGATGCTTCAAGACTCACTTGAATGGCTCTCGGTGAGCTAAAAACGTTTACTCCCTGTGCATAATATCGGAAGAAGCAAGCTTGATACAGTGTTATATAAGAATGATGGAGTATGTCAAATACGATTAGTGTATGCCACCAAGAACTCAACAGATTGCCTCACTAGCTTATGGCACCCCTAAAACATGCAATCATACAACCAGTGGCGTAAATCCTCATAAAAATCGGAGGAGCTACGCGTTTGAAATTTTTTTGTTTGAAAACATGTAAAGCATCAGGTATTATTGACCTTAAAAACTTTCAGAGTTTCGTTAATTGTTTTTATTTTTTGAAAAAATATATTTAAGAACTAATAGTTCTCAAAATAATAAGCAGAATAGGGATCATCTAATTTTTTATTTACATTTTAAAGCCTCAATTCCATTAAAGCATGCCTTTGCGAGAAAGCTACCTTCCGCGCTGCTACCATTGACTTTGTGCATGACACATTTCAATGGGCTTGGGTGGTCTATCTTCATATAAAGAAACAGCTCAACTTCACGGTTGCTTCTCTGTACTCTAAGGCTTAGAATTACATGAAGAATGTTTATATCTTTTTTGAAAATAGGAATTTTCAAGTCATTCAGTCAATGCAAAATGATTTAGTGCAATTCTTCAGCATTGCGTTCGAGCACATTCATCAATGATTCACGATTTCTAAATTTTTTAAAAAGCTTAAGCAACGTTATTTAAAAATATAGAAAATCGGTTTTCCTCTTCAAAGAACAGAAGGCTGCTGTTATTCCTGAGTTTTTTTTTTAAATCTATGAAGATTTCTAAAGATATTTCAAGTATTCATAATTTTCTAAAACGACACAATAGAGAAGTGTCGCAAACTTTCACTTACGATTTAAAATTCTGCTTTGTTGATAACCTTGTAGGCGCCATGAACTGTTGAAAAAATATTTTGGGTTGGATGACAACCCTATATGATTTAGAAAATATTTTTATTTGATTCTTAGTTTTGGGAATAATTTGAATGAATTTCAAGAAATCGGAATTTTCATCAAAAAATAGTTAAGTTGTTAATTGCATCAGGTATTGCAAAGCAGTTTCCTCATTTCATGTGTACACATTTACTACCAGTTTCCTTGGAGATGGTTTGAAAATGTAGGAAACCAGTTTGCTTTTTAAGAAAACAATAAGGATAGTCACTGTATGACATTGAAAACTTTTTGGCTTTGCGTATAAATTTCTTAATCTTGTTCAATTTTCATATTTAACATGTTTCTTTAGATATATTGCATGGTTCAAGCTTCTAGCAACAAGTTTAAAATTCATTTAATAATGTATGATATGATCTCAAAATATACGCCACTCAAGTATCTTGAAAATGATATTTTGCAAAAAAGTAGTTTTCAGTGTGGAATCCAACGCAGTGATTCTGTTTGCAGCATTTCTTTCGTAATTTTTCAGTTTTCACATCTAAATTTGCATGTAGAATTATACATATAGAAAATGCCAAAACAGCAAATATATATTTGTAATTATTCACTTTGAAAAATTAAAGTTCTAAATCTCACATATAAATTCCGGCGAATTATTGTTGTGAGATCTTTTTTGAGAATTACCAAAATAATAATCAGGAAGTTTTTTAAAAAGTATAGTAAATATATAATAACTCTGTAACAATTACTTTTACAGTGTTTTAAAAGGACAGCGAATTAAGAAACATTTAGGAACTTAGTAGTAGTAGTAGCAAAGTGGCTTTATTTAAAACTGAATAGCAAAAATATTTAAAATTCCAAAAAGAAAAGAAACTTGCAGCATGATTAAAATATGATTGCCGAGTTTTGGTTTCCTTAAGTTTTGATATTTGAAAGAAAGTAAAGGAACTGAACAGAAGATTAGATCGCATAAAATGAAATGTTGCGAAAAAAAGTCAAAATCATAAATATCATGTAATAATGAATTAATCATCACCATATATTTGTATTGAAACAAAAGAGATATTGGAAGCAAATTTAGAGCAATAAATCTAAGTTTGTAAACAGAAATTTTAGATATCCATTTAGTACACCTTCCTTAAAAATTTTCAAGACGTGCGATATCAGAGAAAGATGGGTGAAGTAAAAATCAAAATGGATAGAATCATTGTTTTTAAAGGTAATTTTTGGTAGATGTATTCGTGATATATGGCAAGGAACGACGTGAAAACATAAAAACACGATTGCACTTTACAAGTTTGTGAGAAATATGATTAGACCAGGATAAGTTGTTTCTAAAATAAACACCCAAATCTCGCACTAATGAACTAAGGCAAACATCAATGTCATTAGCAAGTTATTGAACAGGATTAGTAATATTTCCAAAAAAAATAATCCATTCAAGCTTGTCAGAATTAGACTCCAATTTTTTGTCGGTAGCTTATATTTAATGATAAAGTTGATTTTTTGGAAATTTTCAGAGTCTCTGCTAAAAAAATTTCAAGTTATCCGGAAAGAGATCTGCATCCGTACTAGAACAAGATTCAGGTAGGTCATTTATGAAACAGAGAAATAGTAAAGGTCCACTCCACTAGTAACTGGTAAGTGACTGGAGACAGCTCCATTGTAATGGACTTACTGCTGAACACAATTTGATAAGGAGGATGCAAGCTAGGAAAGAAATTTACGACCTATATCAAAATTATTTCGTAGTTTGGCAATGAGTAAATCATGCGGTACTTTATCAAAAGCTTTTCGAAAATCCAAGTAATATCATGATGAATATTGTCAATGTACGCTAGAAATTGAGTGATTGATGAAGGACGTTTTGTAAATCCAATATGTATAGATGTTACTCTATTTTTAATTATGGGGAATAGCTCATTAAAAAAAGTTTTTCAAACAGAAGAGAAATTTTTCGAAGAATGGTAATTCCAAGGTAATTTTTAACATCATTTTTGGAACCTTTTTTGTGCAAGGGTCGGGGTTGCTCAATCATTCGACAGATTGATGAGTGGGTGAATCCACGATTCGAGTACGGTCCTTAACCCTAGAAGTCCACCACTATGTGCGGTTTGATCGTGAGAAAGCTCTGGCATGCAGAGTGCTGACCTGTGTTGAGTCTGATCAGCAGAGTGAAGCCGAAGGCGGAACTTCAGTTGAAGGGGTTGAGCTTCTCCTGCTTTGCCAACCAAGGCCACTAACGGTGTTAACTTTGAGAGCGCCTGCTGGCTGCTATAAAAAATCCGAGATCTATATAGGAGTATGCGACATTGAATGGAAAACATCTAGTAGTATGAAACTCCAACAATTAGTATATGTCGGATCATAACTACCTGTGACACAGCAATTTGCTTACAAGAAGGCACAGCAAACGCTGACTTAGTTCTCTCTCATAGACAAAATACTAAGAGTTATCCCTGTATGACTACCTCATGAGACGCACTCAGGAACCTGGCACGAGTAGCAGTCTTACTATCAGTGTTACCACTGTGTCGCTGTCTGTCTACCCGAAAAACTAAACAAGCAAAGTACACATTGTGGCACCTTCTTCTACCCTGGTGTTTAACGTCAATTTAGGGGGGACTCCATACAGTGATTGTTGACTAAGCGTCACCCTTATGGTTTGGCTTTCGCCTTTAGGCTTGGCTGGTTGGCCTATCCAAGAACCACCTCGAGGAGGTACTCTCTGGGACGGTTTAGGCGCATTACCCTTTGGGTTCCCCATGTGCAAAGATACGATTTTTGCCACTTTCCATTCTTGAGGGAAATCACCAAGTTCAATGTAGTAATTAAAATATTCAGAATATGAGGTACAAAGGAATTGGCATATGTCTTATTAAATGAATAGAGAAGATAATCCAATACACAACTGTACTAAGAAGATTCCTTTATTATTTCAACAACTTTATCAAGTGAACAGTTAATTGTATTGTGTATAGAATTATCAAAGTTGCAATTTATTAAATTAGGTTCTGAAAACACAGATTGGAAAAATGGATTAAACATAAATCAAATTTGAATTATTTGCTCATTGATTTTCCCAAATTAAAAATTTAATTGTTTCCTTTGTTTTTAAAGATCTTAAGAATTTCTAGCATGTATTCAGAGATGAATTGTCGGATAATTGTCCTTTTCGAGATATAGTGATATTTTTACAGATACTGCACATAACTTACCAGATAAACAGTAAAAATCTTCTATTTTGTGGTTGTAATAGTGCTCATTTGTAGCATTTTGGATTGTTTTTCTCCCATATTTTCAGGATTCAGGCACATATTTTGTCATTTTTAGCCAAATATTTTCCGCTGCTTACTAATTATAATTAAATTTTCAAATTCAAGAAATATTAAATTTCGTAGTGTATATCTTTTAATGGTTCAAGTTTGTTTCTATAAATTCAATATTCCTGTTAAAAGCTATTTATATAAAATACGTAAATACTTTATTGATGTAACTGTAAACATTTACTGCTTAAAACATTTACAAACATTGATCAGAAAATAACAAATTTTTTATATATAAATGCATATTAATGACATATTATTTCTGAATTTCATCTACACATTGAAAAATGCAACCACTTGGATTGGACTTTGATAAACATAAAAAGATTAAAGGTGCAAGTGAGTTGGAAATTAGCTGGCAATTTTGCTGGATCGGGGCAACAAAAATATTTTATCTTATTTCATCTTAGCAAACCTTCTCAGTGGTTGAGGTCAAGACTCAGGATTCACAATGTACTTTCATCAGATCCTATGCTAACCTTATTTCAATTGGATTTATTAGATTATTAAATATGATAATGATAGTAATAAATGTAAAAGACCATTTTGTGCCTGACAGGATTGGGTTGGGACTGAAAATTTGATTCGAAAAACCGGAATATGTGGATAATAAGGTGTGAAATTGTTGAACAGTAGAGTGGAAACTTTAATTTCTAAGTAAATATCACCTGAATAATGCTAAGAGATAGGCTTATTTTTCCAGACCTAAATATAAAACGAAATTGATTAATATTTTGCACATGTAGTTGAACTACCATACTTTCACATATGGTATTCCACGCCCTATCTGTCGAAAAAAGCGTGATGTCTATTTTCTATTAAAGAAATTGTTTGTGATATCTAGATGAAAATATGTCAAATATCAACAACCGTGCAAATTGGAGATATACCGTAATAAATGTGGCATATATATAACCTAATATAGCAAAATCCGATATTGTACGTTTTATTTTTTTACAATAAACAAAGGATTTTTTGTTGCAAACCAATAATTGTTGGTTTTTAAAAGCTTACAACTTCTACAACATTAAGTTTGTGATGTACCATATTTTATTATTCGAATATAATTTTATTCGATTTTTGTATACTATAAAAAATATATATTTTTTAATTTTCTTCAAAATCGTTTTTTGAGAAATTCAAACTTGGGGGCAGCATTGAAATTATTGGGTGTAGAATGAAAATTTTTTAGGTTTTTAGTATCAATTTAAATGAATAGAAGATTTTTAGTAATTACAAATGCTTAAGGCGCATGAAATAATTTAAAAAAGAAACCAATACTTTGTGAATTTGTTATGGGTTCTTTTTATCAAAATGCTTAACAGTGAATTCGCTATACATTCCATGCTTGAAACGTTTTCTTACAAAATGCACAAAATTCTGTATATACTGAATAGTTTGCTGAAATTCTGTTGTTACTGCAACCCATTCAAAAATTGTAGACATTTGCAAATATTTTCAAATAATCAATATTGTAACTTGATTGTTAAATTATAATTTTTTATCAATCTGTTGACAAAAATTCAGTTTGTCCTCATTAAAATTCACTTTACAGTAATCGAATTTTATTCTGGGGTTGTCCTTCCTATAACTTCTTAAAAATATCGATTTATGTACAGTATGATATTGAATAAATATTTCTTTGACAAATTTCCTAAAAATGTTCGTGTTCAATGGGACGACTTGCTTAGAGCTTATAAAAGAATTATCAATTTATTCGTACTTGAAGAAAGTCAATAATATCGTGTTCCAATGAAATAAATTTCTTTTTAATTGACTATTTTCAATGCATTTTCAGAATATTCTTAAATTGATTTTACAAGGATTCATCAATAGAAATGTTAAGTGGCGTTCTATTGCCATTTCACTATTTAAAATTTCAATTAAATTTCTTCTTGAGCTCATGAAAGTGTTGAATTGTTAAATGTAAACAACCTGTTAGGCTCAAGATTTTTCTATATTTGTACCTGTTTTAATCATCATTAATACAACAAAATAAATTCATATTCATGGATTACAAATTGACTCAATTGTCAATAGCAGAACAGTTATTTCAGCAAGGTTGCAATGAATGCACTTTTGCAAAAACGGTATTTATCTCCACATTTGGTACATCACAAACAAAAACAACCGGTGTTCCCCTGTCAGTTGTGCTAACAAGTACTTACCTCAGTTCCCTACAATATAATGGTTCACATAATAAGTTATTTTTGTTACATCTTACCAGGTTAGACCTTTCGAAACGAAAATTTCACAACGGGCCACCATAAGCATTATATTCAAAAGGATTATCTTTTGCTGATCTGAAGTCTCAAGCTTTTAGTTCTCTGAATTGATAATCCCTACTAACACAGTTGTCTTTGTAATGCATGGAAGAATTTTAGTTGCACTATGCACCATTGCTTCGATGGTGTCCTTAGAAAAACTGAACTATTTCTTGTACATACTTCGCTAGAAATTCAACATTGGCAAACACAATGAATTACTCCCAAGTTCCACTCTTCAACCACAGACAGTTTTGATTTATTAAAAAAATTGCAAAAATATCCAAATTCTACATGTGGAAATTTCAACAAATTCCATGGTTATTTAAAGCCATAAGCACTTGTGTGTACCACATATATGAGAATATATAAAGTTTTACAATGAAAATTCTTTCACTTAGAGAATCATCATCTATTAATATAAGTAATTATTATCTCTTAGTCCTAAAAAGAAATGTATGTCAGAGAGATAAATTCTAACATTTTGAATAGTTTTACTAAATTGCATCAAAATTGCAACACTCTCGATATAAAGAATTTAATACAGAAATAGAATGCAAAATCGGAAATATTAAGTTGAATGCACAGAATTATGGAATTCTTACAAAATACACGCATTCTAAGAAAATAAAACTAATACGAAAATAATAATTGTAACATTTCATTTTTTAAAATTGCAATATTCGAATTATTATAAGAATAATTTTTGCAAAGTTTCAGCACCTAAATAGTATTTAGTAAAACCCCATTTGACATTGCACTCATTTATGTTGCATCTAAAGATTATTTTTAAATCTAATCTAAAATTATTTAATTTAAATTTGTTATGCACAAAATTATTAGCACATTGTTGAAGAATGAAAAATTTGATCTCCTATCATATTGGAAGAATTCCGCTTCCAAAAAACTTAGATAAGTAGTAAGATCTTATTTAACTCAGCAAGTTTCAGAAACAGCTCCTGAACTAATGCTTAGTTCAATTGGATTTACGATTTTTGCTTGATGCGCACACTTGCTCTTTGTCCATCTAAACAAACTTTTAGATATCCGAAAATAGAAAATAGTTTAAAATACAGCAATACATACTTTGTGTTCAAGGGTGCTCTACAGGGAGATGTGCAGGATTCGGTGCTATATTACTAGGCTAGGAGTCCTAGGGAGTGAGATAAACTCATTGTGCTGCAATAAGGCTAATCCCTCTCTGATGTTAGTGTAGAGAAATCCTTCAAGAAATATTGTGACATTCTAACTCAAAGATGTATAAGCCTGACAGAAGAAAGCTTGTCTAAGAACCTATTTATTGTGATTAATAATTAATTTAATTCACATTCCTTTAAGCAAATCAACATCTATTAATTTAGGAGGAAAAGTAGAATTTTTAAAAAAAGAAAAGCAAATTAGTTTATTCAGTTTTTGCATACATAATATATTACAACTACTGAAAATATATTACTACAAAATGGCACCAATTATCCATCCGGAATACTGCCTAATGATATCAAATATGTATTTGATATCATGACCGAATTGCAATGCTTATTAGGGTACGCCTCTAGCTATGTAACCAAAGAATTTAAGAAATGTATTTATCATATGGTGCCCAGTTAGAATTCAAAAGCAGAATAATACTGTCAATACGAACTTCTCGTATTGTATTATAATCAAATAAAACTATATAAAACTTACATATTTTGTGGGCATCTAATACTACAATCCAATTCCAATGTCCAATTGGAATCCAATTAGATTCCAATTTCAATGGACAAGCCTGCATATGGTTTTTATAGTACATTCTTAAAATTATTTGATGCTTTGATACATATTTTGACACTTCAAAAAACAAACACAAAACAATAAAATATGTTTAGTCATTTGAATAGGAATACATATATTTACACTGCATTGGTTTTTATATTAAGTCGTTATCTTTTTTTTTATAAATGTTAGTTCTTTATTATGTGTTTTGTGATCAATATCTTACATGTTTATACACAGTGATTTTACTATTCTACATTCCTTATAAAAATACAATTGTTAGTTATTCTATAAAACACAATAAAACTTCCAAGACCTCCTAAAAAGGTGACAAGAATAAGAAAATATATTGTATGTTTAAAACCAATTATTCCAATGAGAAATCCACCTATTACTGAGAGACCAAATAGTCTACCAACAGAAAATACTACACTGCCCAATGTTAGTGAAATCGTCGTTGCCCAATCTTTGAACTCATCATCAAAAATACAATGGAATATATGTTTTAGGACAAGAGTTCCACTTCCATTATGGAAGCCTCTGCCAATGGAATGTAGAAAAAGTCCTAAAATTGCAAATTCAACATCTCCTGTAGAGTGAAGGGCAAAGGACAAAGAAAAAATTACCATAGAAATAAAGAATATAAACTGTCCTGCTAAGTTTGTTACTTTATAGTGCTTCCCATTTAGCTGAATAGAAATTACAGAAATGAATATTACAATTGCTCCACTGCCGCTAATGATATAGCTTATAGTCAAAACTGACATTGAAAAAGTGCTTAGATAAAGTGCTATTGTCGCTTCAAAGAAGCCCATCAACAGTGAAGATTGGAATAAAACATACGCATGAATGAAAATATCTGGTTGTAATATTGAATTGAAAATGTGGAGTGGTTTGATACATTGATTATTTACATCATTTTCATGACCATTTACTTTAATCAAGCATAAATACCCAGTCAAAGTAACTGATATTGCACTTTCACAGATCCCGATCACAAAGAATGGACAGCCATATCCGAAATTCACAAATAGTGTTGTGCCAAAAAATGGGGCACCAAAGTATCCAATGAACATAACAGTTAATGTAACAGTCGTTAGTTTATTTGATTGAGTCTTATCATCTCCAAGTGAACTGATAAATGCCCATCCTGGTCCCCACATACAGGATGACATTATTCCACTAAAAAATCGAAGAAATAAGGAGAACAATAAAAACAATGTTTTATCGGAAATTTTACCAAGTGTCCCAAAGCACATTACTGAAATTCCAGTGAGAAAACCACTGAAAAGCGTCAAACCCTTCTTATAAGAACTAGCAAATTCAGAGAATGTGATCCAAAAACAGAATCCTACGATGCTTCCAAGATCAAAAATGCCCATAACATATGCTATTTCACTGTTGGAAATGCCATGTTGGTACTTTGCTTGAATTGGGAAAAAGCTGTTGAGAATTGTATCATTCATTCCCTCAAACATAAATAGGAGGAGAAGCAAGGCTATTGATACATATTTTTGTAACTTCATCTTTGATCTATAACAATCACAAAATGAATTTAAAATATAATAGCAAGAAATTATTTGAAAAGCTTAGGTCTGCAGTATATAAATATATATGATACATGTGGTTGTCCCAAAAAATTAAAATCTAAGTTATCATTTTACATTATTTCTAGCTTTCTAGAATTTTGAAGAAGCTAATTTTCAACAAATGGCAAAATTCTAAATCTTCTTGCAACTACCTTGTCTAAGAATCAATAAAAACTCAGTTAAGCTTCTTCAAAAATACTATGTAAGCAAAATTAAAATAAGGAATTTGAATAATATTGTCATTGCCATAAAAAATTATCATTTTTTAGTAAATTCGATTTCATAAAAGCATATACTATAAGCCTGTAAACAGCGACATTGCAAATCCATTGAATGTTATAAATTTCTAAATTGCTACATGAACTACTGCAATATTACACAACAGGAGAATATGAATGGCAAAACCTTGAAATTCTCTATTAATTACAAATTGCTATTCATACCGCAATATTTCCTAGTTGAAAATAATGCTGTGTATGAGGCAATAATTTCTGCAGTCTAGAAAAATTGAAAAATCATATTCTAAATACAGTTGTTTCTATAACAAATATAATAAAGTTGATTTTATATGGGTCTTTTTTGCTCCAATTTGTTTCAAATAGGTCGACAAAGTCCACTTTAAGGTAAATAGCTTGTAAATATTGATTATTGTTGTGTACTTACGGTAGACGCATGTAGTGTGTATTTTTAGTAGTGATGTAAAGAACAGCATGGCCTGTAAATATGTACAAACCTTTTTAAGTAGAAACTAAGAAAATATATTTCATATCCTGATTACAATTTCTGTTTAGAAAAAAGAGCTTGCTATAACATGAATTATTACTTAATCAAGCGATGTCACGCAATTAAATCATATAAACAAGCATTACATCAATTGACCTAAGAAAATTTTGAAATGAAGTAAAAGCTCGACTCAATCAGTAGCGGTCGGGAAAAATTATTTGGTTGATGATAAAAATAATTGATTGGACGCGTCCCAATCAATAATTCCTGACCCCTGTCAATCGGTATTTACAATTAAGGACATTTGCATTCCGGAATCCTATGTGTTAACACCCAAGTCTAAGCCTACAAGCATTCAATGGACGTAAGCGAAATTACATATGGGATCAAGATAGCAGTTTCTCTTGCTGCTTAAGCACAAATTGACTTTTTAATTCAGCACAACATGCCTTCATTCAGAATTGTACTAGACTAAAGTTAATTTTCTCATTTGTTCTGTAATTTTTGCTCAATTAATAAAACGGCAGTATCAAATTGATCATTTTTACTTCTATGTGTGAAAGCTCTTGTTTTTCATTCTTCATTCTCTCTAGCGAGTACAAATTTGATCGCATTATTATTGTTGGGTGAACTAATCTAATTACTTGAAAACTACTAGTCAATTTTTGTGTGTGAAAGCTTGGCAAACATTTGAGACTTATTTAGGCATTCATTCTAAAGGATCACATCAATTATAAAATTTTGTAAATTTTTAATATTTTATCAAATTAACTTGAAAAACCTATACATATCAGACTTTTAATTTATCAAGCCTAAAAATTGCTCGGTTACATGATAAATGTTCTATTTTTTATACAAAATTATTCTACATAATGCATATAATTTGAGATGCAACTTTCTTCGCTATTTGAATGTAGACACGTTATGTTTGTAGAGCAGTATCGAGTTTAAGCGAGGCAATGAGACATTTGTTACATGCACCACGCTTTTAAATCGCGAAGTAACCATTGTTCCCTGAAAAGTAATTTAAAAATGTCAATTTTAAGTAATAAAAATTCAGGATTTCACAAATAATTTCAAATAATAACATGCGTTTCAACATTAGGGTATATAATTTGCGCACCTATATACTACTAAATATTATAATTTTAAACATGAGCTGTCCTTTCCGTGTTCAAAGCAAATTTGATAAACTTACGACTTACCATATCTTAACCCATTAAAGCCCGAATTTAAAAAAGTTTGTGTATTTCGATGAAACTTTATAATTAAAGTTAAAATATTATAAATTTTGCAAAAATAATTGCATGCATTCAATGTATTTTAGGAGTGTATGAAAATTCATACGCTGGGCATTTGCATTTATATTACTGATAAAAGGAAAGAAAAAACTAACTTGAGAGAATTCCGTTTACGTATGAAATTTCATACGCTGGGCTTTAATGGGTTAAGAAAGATCAATAATGATCGTTTCGAAAAATCTAAATTTATTGCTATATCACACTCAATTGATAACATTGATAAACCACCTATTTTGTTGATTGATTTTATTTACTGATTTCAGTCAATTTTGGGACCAAAATTATGCATTTGAATGCCATTTAACACATAAAACCATACTTTTTGAACTATGTGCTAAAGTGCAAAATATAAATTGTATAATTATATTCTTAGGATATAATTATATATAAATATTTTTCTAATAAAATTGTATTACATCATGTTATTTAATTCTATTTTTTAATATATTAAGGTAATTTTTAGATAGTTACATATCATGATATTATTATATTATATTATTATGCAATGGGAGACACAAATTATTGCAATAATTTCTGTAATAATATTCATGAACAATGTTAAAAACGATGCAATTATGTCAAACAAAACTTAATTTTTCATACAATTCATTTTCTGGACGTCAGGCACATATGAAGAGCAGATATATCTTAGGCCTATATCCGGCCGTAATCACTAACATTCGGGTTCATATTCGAATTCTGTTTAAATAGGGCCACGGTGGGTCAAAACCTACTGCCATCTGTATCTCTGTGCTTGCACACAAAAGCAATTATAAGTAAAAAGGTAATCTCTAAAATGTTACTATAAGCAAACGTTTGCTGAAACAAATGAAATTCAACGCGAGTTAATTGAATCATATATACATTAAAATAATAGCATTGAGCAAATGTCAGAATTTAAAGGTTTGTGAAAGCGTGATGAATATTATGATCAAGACGCAGTAATTTACATACAATCAATTGAATATGCAGTCACTGAGTTATTTCATTGAAAAAACTCACAAATAACCACTCAATGGTTGAGGGGAAAATTTCATTCAAATTTCTTATTATTAAATATATTAAGTTGCTTTGTAAAAGAATACTTGAGTAGGTCGACTTGAGTTTTTTTCTAGATGCAAAAAATACAATCCATAATTATAATTAATTAACGTGTATGAGCAGTTTTGCTCAGAAATATCGCAGCTAGAAATCTCATCGTTCTTTTTCATTTTTAATCTCATGATTTTTATGTTTTCATTGTGTTTTAGAAAGTCTTGTGGAAAGTACCTAGCATTATAGGAAAACGGTCTAGTCATGAACTGGCAAAATGGAGAAATATACCCAACAACTGATCCGCATATTAACTATTATAGAATGCATGGCATGCGGGCGATGCATTTGTATTTAACAGAAAAAAATTTGTAACTTTTACACTTTTAAAATTTTTTTACCTTAAGCAAAACTACTAAAATGCATATAAGATCAATTAATATTTTAATTTCACAATCAGCGATTTAGTTTTATATATGTAAAATCTATAATCAGCAAAACAATAATCGGTGATATTATCAATAATATTGACTCTCAGAACTTTTAATAACAAAGATTTATGTATCGGTCTGTTACGATAAATTCTGATTTCTTGGTGTCACACTCAAAGCAAAAGAATGAAAAACACTGAGTTGCATTTCTTGTACCTTAAATTTTGTTGAACACAGGAGATATATTTTTACTAGCTATTGTAAAGCACTTCGCCTGCCTTCAAAATTTTTTTTGCCAAAATTTTGATTTTTTGGACATTTTAGTAAAAATGTTAACAGCTACTTAATATAAAACAATGAAAAACAATGAAATTAAATAGCATAAATTTATTGCTTTTATTGTATTATCGCGAATGAAAAGTAAAACATGTTTCAAACATACAAAACTGCTCAGACATCAAAGTAGACTATTTATATTTGTAGAAATTAAGCGGCAGTGGGTTTGCATTGTAGAAATTTATATATACGTGTATCCTAAAAATTGAAAAAGAAAGAAGCCGATTAAAAAATCTTTCATAAAATTTCTAATTTTTGGAAATTATAATGTACAACTAGAATGAATATTCAAAAAATTCAAAAGAATATTACAAAAAATTTTTCAGTCTTAATTGTAGCCAATTTCCATTTTTACCAGATTTATATACATATATATTTGGAAAATCATTACTTAATATTCAATTTCAATACATCAGCAAATGGCTGTTTAGGTTTCTTTTTTTACAGTCTGACTAACAATAATCAAACTGATTGAAACGAAAAGATTTTTTGTTCGAATTGTAAATCAATTGATACAAATGCTTGGAAAAATAAATATCACATTTTGCATCTTTTTGCTAAAATATATTTAAAAATACTCTAATTTAATCAAAAATATTGGCATAGGTTTTGCTAATTTCTTGTCAAAAAATCCAAACAATTTTACTAAGGTTTCAACTTATAAAAATCAGTTGTTTTCCTGTTATAATCAATTTTGGAGTATAAAATATCAATAAAAGTGTTGAACTTTTTTCTTTACAGACATTGACGAAAAACGATATATAAATTGAGGTACATTAATTAAGCGATCCGATAATCCATTGTTACCCATAATTTCACTTCCCTGGATTATATTTTAGTGTTCTTTCATTGCAAAATGTTCCAAACTATTTTTATTGATTTTTTTGGTAAAAATGTGGATTTGGAATTATAAATATATATATATATATATA
>CABFPE010000025.1:548144-564773 GCA_900660155.1 Hofstenia miamia
TATATATATATATATATAATTCTAAATACACATTTTTACAAAAAAAAATCAATAAAAATAGTTTGGAACATTTTGCAATGAAAGAACACTAAAATATAATCCAAGGATGTAATATGGGTAACGATGGATTATCGGATCGCTTAATTAATGTACCTCAATTTATACATCGTTTTTCGTCAATGTCTGTAAAGAAAAAAGTTCAACACTTTTATTGAGATTTTATACTCCAAAAGTGATTATAACAAGCAAACAACTGATTTTTCTAAGTTAAACCCTAGTAAAATTGTTTGGATTTTTTGCCAAAAAAATTAGCAAAAGCTATGCCAACATTTGTGATAAAATTGGAATATTTTTATATATATTTTAGCAAAAAATGCAAAATTTGTTGTTTATTTTGTCAAGCATTTGCATCAATTGATTTACAATTCGAACAGAAAAATTCCTTGGTTTCAATCAGTTTGATTATTGTTAGCCAAACTCTAAACAAAGAAATCTAAACAGCCATTTGTTTATGTATTGAAATTGAATATTAAGTAATGATTTCCCAACTATATATGATGACAATATGTAGATAAATCTCGTAAAAATGGAAATTAGTTACAATTAAAACTATGAAAATTTTTGAAATGTTCCTTTGAAATAGAAAAATTAATTTAGCTTAATGTTTAAATAATTGTTTGTTGTTTTATTTTAAGGTCAAAAAGTAATCACGAAAAAAATTTTAGAATATTAATTCTAGTTGTATATTATAACTTCAAAAAATTAGAAATTTTATGAAAGGTTTTCATTGGGGTTCTTTTTTTTAAAATTTTTTAGGATACATGTATATATAAATTTCCACAAATGCAAACCCACTGCCGCTTAATTTTTACAACTATAAGTAGTCTACTTTAATGGCTGGGGAGTTTTGTATGTTTGAAACATATTTTACTTCTCATTTGTGATAATACAATAAAAGCAATAAATTTGTTATTTAATTTTATTATTTTTCATTGATTTATCTTAAGTAGCTGTTAACATTTTACTAAAATATCCAAAAAATCAAAATTTTGACAATATTTTGCAAAAAATCCAAACAATTTTTCGAGGGCAGGCGAAGTGTTTTACAATATTTAGTGAAAATATATTTCCTATGTTCAGCAAAATTTAAGTTACAAGAAATGCAAATCAGTGTTTTTCATTATTTTGCTTTGCGTGTGCCACCAGGAAATCAGCATTTATCATAACAGACCGATAGACAAATCATTGTTTTTAAAAATTCTGATAGACATTATTATCGATAATATCACCGATTATTGTTTTGCCGATTATAGATTTTACATATATAACGCTAAATCGCCGGTTGTGAAATTAAAATTTTAATTAATCTTATATGCATTTTAGTAGTTTTGCTTAAGGTCGAAAAAATTTTGGAAGAATAAAATTTACAAATTTTTTTCTGTTAAATACAAATGCATCCCCTGCATGCCATGCACTCTATAATAGTTAGTTCTACAAAGATATTTATAAAAACAATTGTGTGATATAGCAATAAACTTAGATTTTTCGAAACGATCAATATTGATCGGTTCTTGTGACATGGTAAATTAAATTTGCTTTGAAGGGCATCATATGTTCTAAATTATAATATTTATTAGTATATGGGTGCGCAAATTATATCCTTTAATGTTCAAATGCATGTAATTATTTGAAATTCTTTTTGTGAAATTCTGAATTTTTATTACTTAAAATTCACACTTTTAATTACTTTTCAGGCAACAATGGTTACCGCGCGGTTCAAAAGCGTGGTGCCCGTAGCAAATGTCTGCTTGCCCCACTTACGCTTGATGCTGCTCTACAAACATACAGCGTCCTACATTCAAATAGTGAAGAAAGCTCCGCTCAAACTATATATGTTTTATGTAGAATCATTTTGTTTAAAAGTAGAAAGTTTATCATGTAACCGAGCAATTTTTAGGCTTGATAAATTAAAATATAATTGATATGATGCTTTAGAATGAATGCCTAAATAAACCTCAATTGTTTCTCAAGCTTTTACACTAAAAAATTGACTTGTAGTTTTCAAACAATTAGATTACTTCACCCAACAATAATATGGCGATCACATTTGCACTCAATGAAAATGATCAATTTGATACTGCCACTTTATGAATTGGGCAAAAATTACTTGAAAAATGAGAAAATAAACTTTAGCGGAGTGCAATTCTGAATGAAGGCATGTCGTGCTGAATTAAGAAGTCAATTTAGGCTTAAGCAGCAAGAGCAACTGTTATCTTGATTCCATATATATATTCGCTTATGTCCATTGAATGCTTTTAGGATTAGACTTGGGTGTTAACACATAGGCTCCCGGAAGGGAAATTTCCTTAATTGTAAATACTGATTGACAGGGGTCAGGAATAGTTGATTGGGACCCGGCCAATCAATTATTGTTAGCATTAACTAATTAATTTTTTCCTGGCCTCCACTGATTGCGTCGAGATTTTACTTCATTTCGAAATTTTCTTAGGTCAATTTATGTGATGCTTGTTTATATGATTTGATTGCGTGATATCACTTGCTGAAGTAATAATTCTTGTTATAGCAAGCTCTTTGCATTAAGTAATGATTCGTTACATTTTTTTCTAAACAGAAATTGTAATCAGAATATGAAATATTTTTTCTTGGCTTCTACTTAAAACGGTTTGTACATATTTACAGGCCATGCTGTTCTTTACAGCACTACTAAAAATACACACTACATGCGTCTACCGTAAGTACACAACAACAATCAATATTTACAAGCTATTTATACAGAAGATTACCAGCGTTGACACTGAAAAAACAAAAATAGACTGCTTACCTTAAAGTGGACTTTGTCGACCTATTTGAAACAAATTGGAGCAAAAATGACCCATATAAAATCCACTTTATTATATTTGTTATAGACGCAACTGTATTTAAAATATGTTTTTTCTATTTATCTAGACTGCAGCAATTATTGCCTCATGCACAGCATTATTTTCAACTAATAAAGAATTTCAAGGTTTTGCAATTCACATTCTCCTGTTGTGTAATATTGCAGTAGTTCATGTTGCAATTTAAAAATTAATATTCAATGGATTTGCAATGTCGCTGGTTTCAGTCTTACAGTAAATGCTTTTATGAAATCGAATTTACTCAAAAATGATAGTTTCTTATGGCAGTGACAATATTGTTCAAATTACTTATTTAATTTTGCTTATATATTATTTTTGAAAAATCTTAACTGAGTTTTTATTGATTCTTAGACATGGTAGTTGCAAGAAGATTTAGAATTTTGCCATTTGTTGAAAATTAGCTTCTTCAAAATTCTAGAAAGCTAGAAATAATGTAAAATGATAACTTAGATTTTAATTTTTTGGGACAACCACATGTATCATATATATTTATATACTGCAGACCGAAGCTTTTCAAATAATTTCTTGCTATTATATATAAATTCATTTTGTGATTGTTATAGATCAAAGATGAAGTTACAAAAATATGTATCAATAGCCTTGCTTCTCCTCCTATTTATGTTTGAGGGAATGAATGATACAATTCTCAACAGCTTTTTCCCAATTCAAGCAAAGTACCAACATGGCATTTCCAACAGTGAAATAGCATATGTTATGGGCATTTTTGATCTTGGAAGCATCGTGGGATTCTGTTTTTGGATCACATTCTCTGAATTTGCTAGTTCTTATAAGAAGGGTTTGACGCTTTTCAGTGGTTTTCTCACTGGAATTTCAGTAATGTGCTTTGGGACACTTGGTAAAATTTCCGATAAAACATTGTTTTTATTGTTCTCCTTATTTCTTCGATTTTTTAGTGGAATAATGTCATCCTGTATGTGGGGACCAGGATGGGCATTTATCAGTTCACTTGGAGATGATAAGACTCAATCAAATAAACTAACTACTGTTACATTAACTGTTATGTTCATTGGATACTTTGGTGCTCCATTTTTTGGCACAACACTATTTGTGAATTTCGGATATGGCTGTCCATTCTTTGTGATCGGGATCTGTGAAAGTGCAATATCAGTTACTTTGACTGGGTATTTATGCTTGATTAAAGTAAATGGTCATGAAAATGATGTAAATAATCAATGTATCAAACCACTCCACATTTTCAATTCAATATTACAACCAGATATTTTCATTCATGCGTATGTTTTATTCCAATCTTCACTGTTGATGGGCTTCTTTGAAGCGACAATAGCACTTTATCTAAGCACTTTTTCAATGTCAGTTTTGACGATAAGCTATATCATTAGCGGTAGTGGAGCAATTGTAATATTCATTTCTATAATTTCTATTCAGCTAAATGGGAAGCACTATAAAGTAACAAACTTAGCAGGACAGTTTATATTCTTTATTTCTATGGTAATTTTTTCTTTGTCCTTTGCCCTTCACTCTACAGGAGATGTTGAATTTGCAATTTTAGGACTTTTTCTACATGCCATTGGCAGAGGCTTCCATAATGGAAGTGGAACTCTTGTTCTAAAACATATATTCCATTGTATTTTTGATGATAAGTTCAAAGATTGGGCAACGACGATTTCGCTAACATTGGGCAGTGTAGTATTTTTTGTTGGTAGACTATTTGGTCTCTCAGTAATGGGTGGATTTCTCATTGGAATCATTGGTTTTAACCATACAATTTATTTTCTTATTCTTGTCGCCTTTTTAGGAGGTCTTGGAAGTTTTATTGTGTTTTATAGAATAACTAACAATTGTATTTTTAAAAAGAATGTAGAATAGTAAAATCACTGTGTATAAACATGTAAGATATTGATCACAAAACACACAATCAAGAACTCACATTTATTTTAAAAAAAAGATAACGACTTAATATAAAAAGCAATGCAGTGTCAATATATCTATTCATTTCAAATAACTAAAGATATTTTATTGTTTTGTGTTTGTTTTCTTGAAGTGTCAAAATATGTATCAAAGCATCAAATAATTTTAAGAATGTACTATAAAAACCATACTTCACTGATATGCAGGCTTGTCCATTGAAATTGGAATCTAATTGGATTCCAATTGGACATTGGAATTGGATTGTAGTATTAGATGCCCACAAAATATGTAAGTTTTATATAGTTTTATTTGATTATAATACAATACGAGAAGTTCGTATTGACAGTATTATTCTGCTCTTGAATTATAACTTGGCACCATATGATAAATACATTTCTTAAATTCTTTGGTTACATAGCTAGAGGCGTACCCTAATAAGCATTGCAATTCGGTCATGATATCAAATACATATTTGATATCATTAGGCAGTATTCCGAATGGATAATTTGTGCCATTTTGTAGCAATATATTTTCAGTAGTTGTAATATGTTATGTATGCAAAAACTCTTTAAACTGTACTTTGCTTTTCTTTTTTTAAGAATTCTACTTTTCCTCCTAAATTAATAGATGTTGATTTGCTTAAAGAAATGTGAATTAGATTAATTATTAATCACAATAAATAGGTTCTTAGACAAGCTTTCTTCTGTCAGGCTTATACATCTTTGAGTTAGAATGTCACAATATTTCTTGAAGGATTTCTCTACACTAACATCAGAGAGGGATTAGCCTTATTGCAGCACAATGAGTTTATCTCACTCCCTAGGACTCCTAGCCTAGTAACATAGCACCGAATCCTGCAGATCTCCCAGTAGAACACCCATGAACACAAAATATGAATTGCTGTATTTTCGGATATCTAAGAGTTTGTTCAGATGGACAACGGGCAAGTGTGCGCATCAAGCAAGAATCGTAAATCCAGTTGAACTAAGCATTAGTTCAGGAGCTGTTTCTGAAACTTGCTGAGTTAAATAAGATCTTACTACTTATCTAAGTTTTTTGGAAGCGGAATTCTTCCAATATGATAGGAGATCAAATTTTTCATCATAGTGAAATTCGTGGGCATCTTGCATTTGCTCCTTATATACTGTCTGGGTGCGAGTTGATTCATTGTTTGTGATCAAGCAGTTTTCTATTTCGATTTGAATAAAAATCTATAATCATTGTTATCCTCTTCTGTGGGTTAAATAAGTTGCAATTTTTTTATTTGTGAATTGTGATTAAGGAAAACATTTTCTTAGGAATTTCTATTAATCTAATTCTGATTAGAAGATTTTAACAGTGAATTGGCGTGTCACAGCAAGGTGCTTAAAATCACTGTTCATGGTAACTTAGAAATATCATTTCCAATACAAAATATTTGAAAATTTAAATTAATTTAAAATGATTTTACAAAATACAATTTGCCAAAATAAAAAAATAATATGGCAATTATCTCGATGAAACGCTTTACCAAACACTTTACTGTGTTTCCAATAATGAATTCAAAAAAAGACAATTTTGATCTTGCTAATAACTGATTTCGTAGTAAGTAGTAACAACTTTTTATTTCCAGATCGCATTTGGGAAGGGAAATTTCCAATGAAAATCTTTTTATGGAATGAAAATTCAATGGAAATTTATGGCAAAACAAATTGGAAAAGAGACCATTCAAGTAAGAGAAAATGTTCAGTATACACTAAAAATAAGTTTTTTAAGAGTTACAAAATGTATCACAATCTACAAATTTGTTTTAATCAAACAAAACGTTGAGCCTTTTTTTCAAAAAGCAAGAGACTTGTCATATCAATATGCTAAACACAACTAAAAAGTGGTTTCATTTGTGTAATCTCTGCATAACAAGAATAAAAAAGAGAGATCAAAAAAGCACAGGACGAATACAATGACATAGTTTTATAAATCTCAACCCATATTGACTAAATAATAGCTCTAATTCACTGATACAGATAAAGAAATTCTAGTTTCCATATGTAAAAACGGAAATTGTCGTCCATGATTCTAGAAATTTTTAAGACAACTAATATTCACTAATAATTTTGGTTCTAACACAAATATATTTTTAATGCTAAATAATACCGCACTTAACATAAGAAAAGTTATTGCCTTTTTTAAGATCAGATTAAAAGTATTCCAAAAATTCCATTTTGTATTTCTCAGTAGGTTCAACCAGTTAAAGCACTAATAGAGTTCTGCAGGATGCTCAATTCCGTGGGATTTGCTGGTCTCAGTCCACTGAAATTGTGTTCTGGGATTAAATATTTCAGAAGGACTTAGACCCAAAATGACGAATATGAGACCATGGATTTCAGAATATTCTCACAATTTTTGCCATAGAAAATATATTGTGGGACCAATGTGAATGCGGATCTGAATGTTCCACGAGGCTGGAGTACGGCGGGTCTGATACCATCTCCAATGGGACTGATGCCAGTAAAATCTTTTTCCCACATAGCCTTAACTACTGGGTCTAATTGTTATGGGAATGTGGAAATTTATGGAAAATTATGAAAACATTGGTAAAAATAGTTGTGGAAATTGAATGGAAAAAGAAGACAATCACATTTCCTTATGCAAGCCTGTGTTGTTTTGTTTGTTCATTTACATGAATTAGATAAAAATTAAACTCCGTAAAATTCATAATGTTTTTTATTAATCTTGAAAATACTGACTAGGCATTGTGTTTTGCGTCCCGCCCGTTCTCCGCTGTGCTCAAAATCCGCATGTCGATTAAATATAGACGAGTGACCTAACTTAAGTGATTTTTAGCAAAACCTTAAAAACCTATGGGGCTTTCAATAAAGGCTAAAGAGCAGAGATGGAAGTCGGGAAGATTTTTGTGAACTGCCCTGCCCCGCTTCACAGAATTTGTGCCCTGCTCCACTTACACTTGTTAAAATCTGCCCCACACTGCCACACTTTTTATATTCTACCGCCCCAAGTTGGCATGCTCAAAAATTCTGCTCCAAAACTGTTTACGATATTTTATTGCCCATATTAGTTTTATGACAATTTTCATTGCAGACCACTACTCAAATATTTTGAATCCTTACTTCCTAGAAGATTCAGAATCATTTCTTTAAATGTCAATTTTTAAAATGCTAACACAATTTAAAGATACTATTTATAGCAAAATGAAATTTAATTTTAACTACAAATTTTTTTATAAAGCTAATATTTTATATATACATTTATACAAGGACAATTGCACTCCTTCCAATGTAATTGCAAAGCTATTGACTACAAATCAGATTAAAAAAAATTACAATCTCTAAATTTGGCAATCTCTTATTTCAATCTTTTTTAACTAAAAAGCATTTTTGCCCCACTTTTGCCCCATGGGTACCCACTTTTGAAAAATCTTGCCCATACTCGCCCCGACCTGCCCCGCCCCACTCTGCCCCATGGGTCAACCCGCCCCACTTCCATTTCTGCTAAAGAGCAATCCTTGGTATCTTACATTTGTAGTCCAACACAATTTCATTTAAAAGAAAGCGGAGAGCAATGACACTGTTGCATGTTGTATACGGTTCTTAAATTGTAGTGTAAACACCTGTAATCATAGAGAGAATTGTAGCGCGGAAGATTTATTAAACAATTTTATCTTGTGCATGAATGTTGTGTTTCTTACCAAATATTTATCATTATTAAACGTTCATCATGGCGCAGTCAGCAAATCAAGAAATGCCTATCGATGATTACGACCGTGCAAAAACCTGGATCGTCCAAATGGTTGTGGATTGGATGGTTTCCTGCCAAGTTCCTAAAAGATTATAGATCCTCAATCTCAGTTCATATATATCACTTATTCAAGAAATGTACTTCACAAGGTTGTTATCCAGCTTGTTGGAAGATTGCCAAAGTAATACCTATATTTAAAAAATCACAAGTAAAAAATTAGCGCCCGATTTCAATTTTGCCAAAGTTATCCTTATTATTTGAAAAGATTATTTCTTATGAACTCCTGCCTATTATTAAAGGTGTGTTAACTAGCAAACAAATGGTTTCTGCCAGAATCGATCGTCTATTACTCAATTGTTAAGGTATACTTTTCTACGTCACATAATGTTAAGTCTCTAATTTATAAGGGCCTTGTTTTATCTGGACTGGTTTATGGCTCTGCCGTTTGGCATGCTAATGAAAAGGAAATTAAAAAACTAGAGCAGTTCCAAAAGAAATGTAAAAAGTGTATAATTCAATTAAGAGGATACAAAGATGCACTCATTAAGCTTAGATTATTACCGATTTCAATGAAACTCCAGCTCATATTTCGTTGATTTATTACAAAATACTGATTTTAATTTATTACAAATTGTCTCTTTAAATATTCCATGGAAAACTGGAAGAAAGAAAAATTTATTCCATATTAAAAAGATAAAAAAGATAAAATCTGAATATAACTACTTCCGGCGGACGTGTAGATTACGTGATTATTTATATCGACAATTAATGTCATAGATGGATCGAAAAATATGAAAAACGACATCAAGGATGTATTATTTACTTACTTACAAACCAAGTATGCTGAATCACCAAGCTGCAACTGATACCTCATGTGGCTTTGCAGCTCCTGCATTTCTAAAGAGCACCGTAATTTCAATCTTCTTTAAAACTTAAATTTTGTTTTAAATTATTAGATAACATAATAAAATTTTATATTATTGTTATTATTATTATTATTATTACCGTAAATTGTCTTCAATAGATTCAAGTAACTGTGTACATGTACTCTGAAAATACTTTACAGTTTATTTTTTTAAAAGCTATGGTACTCTATTAGTAATACATATTAAAAGATATACGTATGACAAAAAATTTTGCAAATCCATTCCACACCCCTTCCTTATCAAAAGTTGAAGTTTGTTCTTCTGTTTCACCTAATGGTGTAATGGGAAATCCAGATGCAATAAGTTGGATCGAAGAAAAGTTGTCAATTGTTGTATATTTTTTATTTCATCCCCTGAATAGCAGTCAGTAACATTTCCATCCAAGGGAGGGTCAATTGCTTTGCTATCAATGCATTACTGGTCATTTTCTCAAAACTAAAAGGTCATCAACCGTCAGATTTTCCCTAACGATATAGTTCATTACAAATGTACATATAGATGTAACCATATATAAAAAATGTATGTGTTTAGCATAATGTATGAATTAAAATACAGAAAGTGACTTGCAAATTATACTGATCTCATGTGTAAACCTACTTTATATATTCTGTAATCATGTTATGCATGTAGTTTGTTAGGGCAAATCAAAATGTTTGCTGAAATTGAAAATAGTGAATTTTATATCTTTATGTTCCTAGTGTTTCCATACGTCAACAGAAAAATGTTCTATCTCTATGTATCACAAATGCATGCTAATATTATGTTATAATTATTATTAATAAATGTATCATGAATGTTAAATTTTGTATTTTCATTAGTGTAGCAATAATTTTCAATTATCCAAAGAATATAATACAAAAATGGCTTACGTGTTTTTTTGAAATTTTCCTCTTGATATGCAATATATCAATGACCTGGACGCAATGATTTAAAGGCAATAATTGTATATTGAAAAATACTCCGGAATATTTGTTAAGAACAATATATTAATATTTTTGGAAACAAAATTTATATTTAAGCAACAATTATTCAAAGTACATCTTCTGCCATGTGGCAATGCTAGGCTAATTCGGGTTAATGTGATGTCAATAGCAAATGTGAAATTGACTGATGTCCGAGTGCTTGTCCACAAGAAATTCCACTAGTGCAGCTACTATTTGTGGAATTCTTTACAAATATAAGATTGCTGACAAAATTGCTTCCAGGAAATAATAGCAAACTGAGAAACAAAATCGTTTGTTAGTACTAACAAATTTGATGACGCTGTTGTCTCCACTGCTGTTGTTGCTTGGTACGTGTCCGAATCATAGGAAGAATACAACACTGAAATTGGGACGAATTGTTTTTAGTGATGAAAATAATATTGCTTTAAATACACCCAAATGAGTTTGGGAGATGCCAACAAGGGAAAGCACAGCGATTCCAGCTGAGATATGCCAATTTCACTGTTAGGTGGTGTTAGTGCATTCAAAAAGCGATTTGGAGAAAGAATTATCATTAAAATAAGTGAACTCTTTTTTGTAGGGAATACTGCAGCATCTAGCAAGAGATTAAGTTGTGCAATATGAAGGCTGAAGAATTTTTCATACAGAACTGTGCAGTCTGTCATACTTCGAGTCAAAGTAAGAAATTTCTTCATGAAATGGAGTGTTATTGATTCCAGAATGGCCAGCTCAGTCACCAGATTTAAAAGTAGTTGGTTTCATGTGAAAATAGTTGATACTGATTACTAAGTTTCCAATGTTGCACAAATTTAGGGTATTTGCCATTGAGAAATTTTATGAAATTCTTGTTGAAGAAGTTTTCAAACAGTACAACTTTTTTCAACAATAAATTGATGATGTCATCTGGTCCAAAGGCTACTCCAAAATAGACTGACTAAATTCATTTTAGTTATTTTTGTATAAAGATTCAATTAAAGATTTTGTTTCCAAATATTACTTTAGTTGCTGTTTTAAGACTCTAACTTCAAGTGTTGCAATACTTTTGCGCACCATCTGATTCTCTATTTCTTTCAATAAGCAGTAAAATAATATATTGCCAGTTAATAGTGACTTGAAACGCTGGTGTTAAAATTGTAAGAATTTTGTAAATATTATCCTTGGATCACATTTTGAAAGAATATTTTCAGCTGCTCGAAACAATAAGACACTTTGGAATCAGAAATCGTAGTTTGCATGGCTATTAAACAATTTTTTTTTGAAATCTAAAGTTTAATCTTCTGTATGATAATTGTTTTTTACTTATATTTTTGTTCACTTTTTTAACAAGTCACAGGGTTGCAGGGTAATAATTTGCAAATCATATCTAATAGGCTGCATGTGCTTGTATTTGTCTGAATTATTGCCGAACACAAATGATGTAGTGGATGGCATTTATAATTCAAAATAGTTATTATTATATGCATTTTAGAGAACAACTGTATATAAAATATATTCGCCATCTGAATTTCTCCTTGACTATAACAACAATAAAACAAGGATGTAAGCCTGTGTGACTTCTGTTTTTTCAGACTGCATCATTGATTGTCTTTTGCGCAACATTATTTTCTACTACAGTTGGGTAATATTGCCGTAGTTCATGAGCAATTTAGAAATTAATAGAGAATTAAGGTTTTTGCTTTACCATGGATCGATAATATTCTATTAGCAACAAAGCTAATTTACATTTTATTTTCATCTAAAAGGCCTTCCGATCAAATTCATGGGGTCTTTTAATTATATTTTAATGCCTACAATAAATAAATTTCTTCATCATTAACAGAATATTTGGTCTTCCATTGACCGCTCTCTATAAGCCCTAACATATTGATTTTTCCTTTTCACTGTCAACCCACTGATTTGACTAAATTCTATAATAAATTTACTTAATGTATTTAAAGTTAGTACTTGTAGCAGCAAATGCAATGTACTAAATTTCAATATATTATTATTTGAAGGCTTCGATGTGCCGGTTTTCATTAATCAACTTAACACTAGAACAACCAATGGGTCAAATTTATCCCCTAGGCTAATTCAACGCCAATAAAATTTTAAGCAAATATTCAAATACTCTGATATTGATTGACTTTTCCATATTTTTCTAAACATTATTTTGACCACAATGAAGATCATGCAAGCATAATGGTATCTTAGAAAATTCGTACAACCCCTAAAATAGCTGTTGGAGTTAAAGTTGACCCCAAAATTAAAAACTTACTATTAATAATTTAAGCTCTGATCAGAAAGTTGATTAAGTATTTTGAGAGGACAACACAAGCAAAAAAATGATTAATTTAGTGAGCTGCGTATGTAATAAACAATGCTTGAATGCTATTCAATTAGAAGGCAGCTATTTATATGATATTTTGTATCCCAAGTTTCTTTATGCTACTTTATGCTATTTCCTTATTATATATGTTGAACTTCATGAACGTTTGCCATTTGGTTATACATGTGCAATACGTGATTTCTAGCATATTATATATATATATATATATATATATATGCTTCAATTATTTTCAACACTTTCAATGTCAACCTCCAAAACATTTTATAAAGCCCACAATGATTTTTGAGGGATAAAAAATAAGAATCCTTTAGTGATGAAAAAATGTGAGTTAGTCATACTATAAAATCTGCAGCTTGTCCTGAAAAAACGTAACAGGTGGCAGTTTTTCTTGACCAGGAATGAGAGACAGTTTAACATTCTCTAACAGCTCGGATATACATTCAGAACATTTCTCAAAGAACTCTGAGAATTATCAAACGAATTTAAATGGCATAGAATTTTGAAGCGTCGTTGTTTTTTGCCAATCAAACGATGTTGACACTAATTCTTTAAAACACAGCTAAGCACAGAAACACGAAAGCAAAAAAATTATATGAAGGAGTTGATGGCTTCCATTGGACGTCAGTTGGCAAAGAGACTTTATAATCACCACATCCTTGTTGATTTAATTTGATATACCATGTTTGGAATGAAACTTTTCCTGGACATTGAGCAAATATAAATTCAGACATAACTCAACTAACTTGGAATTCAACTGTAAGCATTTAGCAATCTGTAGGAAGCCTACAACATTACTGTTGACAACTTTCTTGCTTTTTATCAGTGGAACACAATTTGATCAGCAGAAATACCTTCCATCATAAAAATTAGGGAAAATCAAAGTTTGGAAGGCAGTGTTGACCAGCGGAATGTTACACCGCACAGATTTATTTGCAAAGTTTCAGTAAGAACCAGAAGCAAGCAATTATTTAGTTTTGTCACAAAACCAAGTGTTGTGTGGATGTTGGTGTCCACATGATTGCTTGTAGTTAACACAGGAAACTACAATCCTGACTTGACAGGCGTTAATGATAGCAGGATTTTCAAAAAATACACAAAAAAGTTTGTGGTGAAGTTCATTTTTAATGTCATTTGTCAGCTCACTAATGTGGAAGGCAGGGACGTCAGAGCATTTTCTGAAAGAGTGAGATCTGATTTGTGATCAAAATAAGTGACCAAAACCAGGGCAAATTCTCCTTAGCATAAATTTTTTAATAAATTGAAAAAAAGATCTTGAAAATACATCTCACCAAGTTTTTTTTAGAATTGTCGTAAATTTCTAACAAAATTTGTTGTGATTTCATTAATCAAAATCAATGCTGAAAATCTGTCTTGAAGCGGGGCGTTCTACAATACCGTTTGCATACGCAACTGGTGGAAAGTAATCGGCTACATTTCAAAGACAAGCTGCTTTACTTCCCCAACTAATATTGGTCAACTGGAGCACATTAAAACTGATACCTGTTGTATTGGCTACAAACCTCTTTGTCCGAATTGTTCAATTGAACAAGAGAATAGTTGTTAAAAACTTTTTATAAAGCTTCAAATTTTTATTTTAAATATACTTTTCACGACAGTTAGTCTAATTGAAGAGCTGAATTAGGTTGGTCATCGATTTCCCCTGACATTTCTATTTCTTAATGTAGGGGTAACAATTGATCCATATGGCAGTCAAAAATTATCAAAATTTCGGCTGTTCTGGGGTTATGACGGTTTCAAATCAATTGAAGAGTATACACGAGTACGAGTTATTATGCATAATAGGGAGCAAAAATTTGTTGTGAGAAAGCAACGACGCCATCCTAAATTGTTCAATTGAATTTCTATTGCAATTTGAATATTCAAATGAAATGAAAATTTGCCACGTTAGGTGGCGCTACAACATTTACATAAACTATGTTCCATTAATTTCTTCATAGTATTTAATGAATTTTTAGGCATTCCACCACTACTCAACTACTGATGTTGAAAAAACCGATTATCAATTACATAGCTCTGCAATTGTGTATTTAGGCTTCTTTCAAGTATCATAGCTTTCAAATGTTAGTCGGTAGTTTCTAGGAATTATTGATAGTAGTTACAATTGCAATTTTTAAAATTTTCGGAAGATTGGAATATAGATTACAAGCAGTTAAAGTATACATCTAGTCAGTTAACGTATCCATCAATTCAAAATTTTGGTCAGGGATTAATGATTGGGACCTGTCCAATCAATTATTTTTATCATTAACCAAATATTTTTTCCTGACCTCTACTGATTGAGTCGAGCTTTTACTTCATTTCAAAATTTTCTTAGGTCAATTAATGTAATGCTTGTTTATATGATTTGATTGCGCGACATCACTTGATTAAGTAATAATTCATGTTATAGCAAGCTCTTTGCTTTAACCCTTATAAGTACTTATGACTACAATTTGTAGTCATTCACTTCATCTATGTTTGAATTTTTTAGTGAATTAGGTCGAACAAGTCCGAACATTGCAACATACCTAGATTATTGCTATGTAAACACCTTAAAATTGGTTTCTTATATTCACTTCACATAACACGTGTTATAATTGACCCAGCATCTTGGCGTACTTGTGACTACAAATTGTAGTCGCTTATATTTAATCTCTAATTTCAATCAAATTAAGTGGTTTAAGACGCCTTTGCTATTTGAATGTGTGTGCTACAGGTGGAATTTTGATGGAAACTGAGACACAAGGACAAAGTGATTCTGATAGTGATGAAGTCAATGAATCTACTGTTACGTCTGTTCCAGATGCTGTAGATAACAATGTTACTGATGAAGATGATGATATTTCAATTGCTGAAGAATTTTTCTTACGAACAGTAAGATTTGATAATGCAAGCACACGACAGCAAAGAAGAGATACTGACAAATATGCACCCGTTAGGGAAGTTTGGGATATATTTGTGCTGAATTTACGCAGATTTTATATACTTGATGATATTCTTACAATTGATGAACACATAGATGCCGTCAAAACCACGAAAGTATGTTGTAAAAACTTTCTCGGTTTGTGAAGAAAGTACAGGTCATATGCTGAATGCTTATATTTATGGATATCGACAAAATGGACAAGGAATTCATCGAAATTTGGCTTATGATGTTGTTATGTTCTTATGCAAACCATTTTTTGGTACCGGGTGTGAAATTTGCACAGATAATTTCTTTACCAGCCACAAACTGGCAATTGATTTGGCAGGCAAAGAGTTGACGCTTCTTGGTACAATTGGGGCCAATTGGAAGGAAATTCCAACAATCACGAAAGTTCGCCGGGCTGTTAGACAGTCTCTTTTTGTTTGATCACGCAAATGTGATAACTATTGTTGCATACCAAGCAAAGCGAAACAAATCTGTTAATCTCCTCAGCTCATCGCATGCAACAAGAGAGGTTGCCTCCCAAAACAACAATAAACCTGTCGTAATCTTTGATTATAACAAAGCAAAAGGAGGGGTAGACCGACGTGATAAAAACTTGAAAGAATTTAGTGTTCGAAGGAAAACAGTCAGATGGCCACTTCTTTTTTTACAACATAATAGACAGTTATCAATGCTCAAAAAAATGTTCTTGAAGAACTTGTTGTTCTAACTTGCCCATCCTTTTGTCCTAACTAGGCTTGCTTTTCCAAGAATTAAGCGATCTGTTAAGGATGCTGTCATGGAATGTGGGTGTATTCTCGCTGTCACACAGACAAACCAAAGAGTAGCATCAATGCCAAGAAGATATTACTTATATCAGAAGAGCACTCGGTCAGATTGTTTCAGATGCGGAAAACCAATGTGCCCATTTCACCGAAATTTGACAAAAACGGCAGTTTGTCGAAAATGTACATGAATATAC
>CABFPE010000025.1:567614-579483 GCA_900660155.1 Hofstenia miamia
ATATATATATATATATATATATATATATCAGTGAATTGACGTACAGTCTTTTTGAAATAATAGCGCATAGATGCAAAAACACGGTGCAACCGATGAGAGCCGTATTCAAGTTAAATCAGGACGCATGGAGTTTGTTAGACGCCCAAGAGGAGCCGCTGAGCGCTATAAACCCCAATATTTATGTCCTTTAGTAACGGGTCGTCAGCAGTCAATTATGGTATTTGGAGCAATTTGGGCAACAGGTCTCCGAAAAATAGTCAAAGTCGACGGAACAATGGACAGTAAGCAATATATTGACATATTGCAACAACATATTATGCCAATAATGGAAGACGATCAGTTGCTGCAGCAAGACAACGCCCCTTGTCATGTTTCGAGGGAGGTTAAGGCATTCATGGAAGAAAAGGGCGTAGCCCTCCTCCCATATGCAAATTTAGAAATACCTCAGCTTAGTGGACAGGCTTATAATGACTGCTCATCCATGGCGGGACATTTGAATGGTGTGCAAACAATACTTCAAAAGAAATATAATAAAGAAACTTTTGTCTATTGTTCTTCACATATAGATTTAACTTAGTTGTCAATGATTTCTGTGCTTTACTTGAAATTATGATGACACTATAAGAATCACATATAGATTTAACTTAGTTGTCAATGATTTCTGTGCTTTACTTGAAATTATGATGACACTATAAGAAGTGTATAAATTTTTTTGCGAAAGTTCAAAAAGGCAATTGATAGTAAACACTCTGATTTTGTGTCCTACACGGTGAAGTAAAAAGAACAAATCTTTCTTTAAACAAGTATTTATCTATCCAATGCACAAGAAAGGATTAAAAAGAAAAATTGTAAATTACAGATAAATAAGCATCTTACCAAAACTATCATTAATATTTGAAAAATCATATTTAAGCAAATTTATGCTGTAGTTCGTGAAAATATTTCAAAATCACAACATGGATTCATGAAAAATAGATCTTCTATTTCACAATTTCTTTTATTTTTGTCAAATATTTATGACAATTTCGATGCTAATTAAGATAGTTTTTTCTTTATTTAGACTTTTCAAAATCCTTTGATAAGGTTTAGAATAGAATTCTACAAGAAAACCTGAAAGATATTGGAGTTGGAGGTAATTTATTAAAATTAATTTGGTCTTACCTTACGAAAAGAACACAGAAAGTAATTTTCAATGGCATATCAGATCAAGCTACTTTAACAAGTGGTGTTCCTCAAGGATCGGTTGTTGGTCCTATTATTTTTCTTACTTTTTATAAACGATTTGCCAAATTACTGTTTTACTACAACTCCATTCTTATTTGCTGACGACCTAAAATTACTTAGTAAAGACCTTAATGATATAAATGCAGATTATTTAAGATTAAACAATTGGTGCTTAGAAAATTATGCGAAACTCAATGAGGCGAAATATCGGTTGCTAGCAGTCTAATAACATTGATCATATGCTTCAACTAAACTCCAATACTTCAGTTAGAGCATTAAGCTCAGTTAAAGATTTGGGTATTCTTATTACACACAGTCATAATTTGTTCACTCATGATTATTCCAAATTGAAAACATGAAACAAACATTTTAAGCATCAAAAGAATATTACCTTATAATACCATTGTTGGTGACAAAACAAGTATATACATAACTGCGATAAGATAAATCCTTATCTATGGATCTGTTGTTTGGTATCCCAGCAGAGGCGATATTTTTAGAATTGAAAATTTTCAAAAAAGTTGTTTGAAATGGATTTTAAATATTACGGCCTATAAGAAGAGATTAATTGAATTGAATTTATTGTCTATTTCAATGCAATTTCAGCTCATTGATCTTATTCAATTTAATATTTTGCTTACTAATATCATTGACTTTAATATTTTGGAGTACGTTTACCAATATATTCCGAAACAATGATTACAGCTCTACAATAAAACCATTGTCAAGTGCAAAATTTACAAGAAGAGTAAAACAGATATTTTCTTCTTTAGACGTATCACTAAATTAGCAAATTCCATCCATCTAAATACAAATATTGATCTCTTTGATGCATGTTCAAAAGTTAAAAGGCAATTAAATGATTTACTTAAACAACAATTTATTGATTTATATGCATCTAATAATATTTCTACTCATTTTTTAGTGTGTAATTGCACTATATGCAATCCTAAGAATTTGCTTTATAAAAAATATTAAATTTTTTAAATGTGTTAAACAGTGAAATTCTTTGCTTAATAAGCAATGAACTCTTTTTGTTTTGAAATGTGAATAATTCGACGATTTAGTGAGAATATAAATGAAATTGTAGATGTCTTGGAATAACTAAAGTAATCTTTAAACTAGAACACGAAGTACAGCTCACCAGCTTCTTTGTAGCATCAAGAAACCATCTTTCATTTGTTGTCTAATCGTGATACCTTCTTATAGTGGAAGGTTGGAGTCCGTCACACAATGTCTTCAGAGAAGAAATACCAATCTGATGAAAGTAAAAAATTCAAATTGATTTATTGCTATCAGTTTTTGAAAGGTATCAAATCAAGAGAACGCAGAAATCGAATTTGGCCACATTTTTCAAAAAAGGAAAGTCTTTGCCAAAAATTTTGAAATTGCTATAAATATGCCGCCATTAACATCTCGCCAGTTATATAGTTCCAACTCTGAAGCTACATGTTCTGAAGAATATTTTCGTAGATCAGTATATGTCCCCTACATCAAGTTTAGTAAATTCCTTAACTAACGTCCTCCACCCACAAAATCCTAGGTTATTAACAAAATATGAATATTAAAGTGCAATTTGAAAGATTCAGTCACTTTATAATATTGATAATCCCTATGCCAGTGCTGCAACTGGTCAGAAATGTTTAGTGCTAACCAGCAACCGGTTGAGTTAAGCACTCGCCGTTTATCGGCCATTTAATCGGTGACCAGTCAAATTTTTCAATACATGTAAATTATAAATTAAACAAATTTGTTGAGAAAATTATATTCATTGTATTTTTATTTATTATTATTTATTTATTATATTATAGTAGCTTTTTTGTAAATATATGATATTTTTATTGCAATATAACTTTGTTTGCCTTGCGTCGTTTAAAATACAATAAAAAAAATAACAAATTTAAGTTTTTTTATTTTTTACAAAAAATAGAATAGAATAGAATTGTATATTTGATAAAAAAAACTATAATAATAAACAGGAAAATTAAAACTACTTTAAAAAATAAACATATTTTTGCATTTTTGATTTGATTAAAAGGACCAGAATGGAGAAAACTGATGTTTTCTTCGTTCTGTTTTATATTTTTCATAACAATAATGACCAAATTTAGACAAAACTTTAGGAGTAATTGAAGTAAATGATTTCCTGAAAAGCTTTTCTCAAATAGGAATGATTATCTATTTTTGCTTTCTTTAACAGTTTCCTGGAATTTAAGATCTCCAAATTGTGAAATAATTTTTTCTGTCCGTCGTTGTACTCGCAGTAGTTTCAAATCAAGTATTCTCATTTCTTAAATTACAAGTTTTTCAACATCTAGATAATGAAATAACATGAAGTATTTAGAGAAGCGTGCAATTAAAATACAACTGCATGTACTCAGTTAAAAAAATTGAATTCAATATGATTTATTAGCGAAGCGGATTTGCATTTTCGAAATCAATACAATTTTCTATTAAAATATCGTGCAGAAATATAACAAGATAAACTTTCAAAAGTACCTGCAAAAATTATTCGTGAATTATAATAGACAGCCTTCTTACTTAAAAAGAGCTTGTTTCTTGCAATTTTAATAATAATTTCCTAAAAATATAAGATATTTTTAGTAATTAGACCGGTAATAAAACGGTTCAATTATAGCCGGCCAAGATGTCTAATCGGCATCTGGTAGATATCGGTACCGGTTACCGCTTATTGGTAACTGGCACCGTTTTACCGATAAACGTTTGCAGCACAGCTCTATGCTCTAAGCGATCTTTAGCACTCTTTTTGAAAACCATGAATGTTAACACCAACATCTAGAGTTTTGCACTATGTATCCTGCAATCAAAAAAGCAGTTGTTTATGCGTTGGTACTACCTACAACAACATGTATGGCGGAGTGGGCATTCAGTTACTTACGACGTTTGATAACTTGTTCACAAAGTGTTATGACTGATATTAGGCTAAATGGACTTATGATTTTGTACACTCACAGCGTAAGTATTTCTATTGACAAACACTTCGATGAAAAGTTATTAATTGTTTTGAAAAAGATGCACGAAGAATGCCTATTATTTAAAAATGTTGTGTTGTCTTATTATTCTTTGTTGAATTTTGATCTTGTAAAAGTGTTATTTTTTCAGATCTATATTTCAAAAAACTTGATTTTGCCCCATAACTAGTTTTTTACCTGTGCACATTATGGTTGGAGAACTATTCCTAAAAGCATTTATGTAGACATAAATTGCTGCTTCATTTAGCAATTTATGCATTCTTAAATTAAGAACGGTCGCGAAAATGAATGTTTATAAATGTTATAAATGTTGTTTTGTATTAAGTCAACCTCTACTGGTGTTCCAATAGATCAGACCGGCAACAATTTCAGTATGAAAGACATAAAATAAGCGTTGAAATTCCAAAAAAATATTGTGAAGATTGGGAAATGAGATCATGTTCATCTCTATGATCTAAAAACATAAAGATTGTGAAAGAAGAATTCTATATTTCACTTAAAATCTATGCTTAAACTTGGGCGCACATTACATTGTAGAGCAATCTTAGTCACATTACTTTAATCAACCTTGTTGGAAATACTCATTGAAACATAGCTGAGATTCATTGGCCAAAAATATATTTTTGCTATATTTTTGGAAGAAAACCTATATAAATGCAGCGTGTTTTAATAACTTTAGAGTATAATTGTATCAATAATATGTTGGTAATTTTTAGTAAGAATAGTGTAGAACAATTCATCATTGTAGTTACCTTTTAGTCAAAGTTGAAAAAATTTTCTTTATGCTTATATACTTGTATTTATTTCTCTTCCTAATTTGTATATTTTATAGTGTAGCACATCTTAGACTGTGGCTATTTTAGGTTTGTACAAAGGTATTATTTTTAATATTATAATATATATATATATATATATATATATATATGCGTGAATATATATTAGGTGAATAAAGCCATAGAATAGTAATATATTGTTGACCTGCCAAATTGCTTATGCGATAACATGAGGAATCCCTTTAAAATAAACGTCATAGGTTTGAAAAATATCATAAACAAATCTAAATTAAAAAATTATATATGTATATATATAATATTTCAATGTTGGTAAATCTAAATACTTTGTTTAATTTTATTAAGATGATTAAAAACTTCTAAAAATTTATAAAAATTTCATGTATAGAATATATCAATTGAAAAGAATTTATATCTGTGTTGTATATGTTACCTAATGGATAATTCTATGTCTATGCTTTTACTATGGCATTGGAGCTAAGTAAATAACAATAAATACAAAAGTAAAAACACTGTTTTTAAAAAAAATTATGAAACAAATATGAATTTTTGTAAATAGTTGTTCTGTAATTAATCTAAATTATTATCTGAAAAATACATTTTGTGTAGAATCGGGTTTCGTTGAATTTTTTCATAATCAGTTTTATTATTGTAATGGAGTGTCAGTTGTTCTATTAATTGGATGTTCTACTTCTTCATTTGGACACACTTTGTAATTTATAAGTCGTTTGCATGATTAGTAGAGTGTGGCAAGTTTATTGATTCTATATTTGGCCCGATGTGACAATTTAAGCATATATTTATCGTAATAACGCTGCTGAAAAAAACTTTAAAATTAAATATAAATTAAAACCTATAAAAACTGTGTCAATTTATCAATGGCTATATGAAATCTCAATTGAATAATAGATTTGCTAATGGAAAAATTATATCTATAAAATTTCCAATCAAATACTGATAGAATTGCAATAATTTTTTCATTACGAAAAGTGAAGTATTATTCAATTTAAAATTATACTAGAGTTTTAAATATAGTCTTTCAGACAAATTTAGGTGGACAAAGAGCGTAAAAATCAACTTTTCAAAAATATATGGAAATCGTTTTAAAGATTATAACAAATATAGATGAATCTTGAAACTTAAACATGTTGTTTATGTCAAATTTTGGCAAATGAAAGTTGAAATTTTTTCAAGCTTCTAATTGATGATTGAGTATTAAATCAGGAGTGTCTGTGGTATGGCCTTATGTGGCAAGGTGAAATTCGTTAGCCATTCATAATAACCATAAATGCATCTAGGATACATGTGGTCATAGAAATTTAATCAAGTGATTTCTGCGTGTAGTATTTATCTAAATAAATTCAATGTTTTATCAAAATGATAAAATTTTTTATCAATTCCTTCAAAATTTGTGTTCAGTTCATTTTATTAATATTTGATGTAAGCAGTATTTGCGAACCAAATGCAACAATACAAAATGAGAAATCTGTTGTTATTTAAATAATAATAAAACAAATTTTATTTATAACAAACGGATATTGCTTAATTACTAATTTACGTTATACAATACATTGATTTACTAATCACTATATATTTAGCTAGTAACTCTCTTTTTCAGAATTGTTTATAAAATCACATTATCAGAAAGGCATACCATCAACATGGTGGTAGATTTAGCTTAGTCTTTTGGCTTATTTGGTCGCAAAACTTTTCATTAGAGAATTTCTAAACGTTTTATTAGTGACCAAGTATATGAAGAAGTTTATAGTTGAATTGAAATTTCTAAAACCTAATGCTGTATACCAGAATACGTAATTTAAAGAACTTCCCCAAAATTTATCATTTTGTTCAGGAGTATTAAAATAATTACGTAATTGTAAATAATAGTATGGTAAATATACCCCAACCATAGTCACACAACATGCAACAAGGGTTATTGTTACTCGGACATCATCTTTTGCAAATGTTTTCTTAAATTTTTTCTTGGCTGTAATCGCCCTGTGAACTAATCGGAACACGATGGCAATGTTGCCAACAGTTATGATCAACAAGGGCATGGTGTAACCAATAAATATGTTAACAAACAAGGGGAGCTTGTTACCAGTACGGAAGCATCTAAATCCTGTATATACACGCCCACGCCAAACAACAGTGCTTGGAACATAATTGAGGACATCAAATTGTAAAACTGCATTCATTAATGAAAATATACATACTATTACGCAAGCATTTCGTGCATGACGTTTTTTACTCCATTCTCTGGCAAAATCAATTGTATATGAATTAACAACACGATCTAAGGTGATTAATACAACACTGTATGTAGTTTGAAATAGATTAAATGTCATAATCGAACTCCACAATGAACATGCTTGTGGAAAGTGATTGACTAGGAACTCCTCGGGATACATGATAAAGGGAAGATTAAAAAAGAGAAAGTCGAAGCAGTTCAAAAAATCTGCAAACGTTAAGTGAGTTAAATATGTATTCGACGCTTCGTTCTTGACGAAAGGTCTCCGTTTGATGATGTAGAGCACAATGAGATTGGTGGGGATTCCCATTATTCCAATAATGAGGCTGTGCCCCAACACTAAGTAATCTTTGTAATAGCCACCTGGTTCTTTGTAAGTGACATTTGGCTGAGTACTCATTTAGTATCTAAATTGCGTGTTTTAAAAAAAGTATCTAAATTTATTTCAATCAATTTCAACAAACTGCTTTTAGTGCCTGGTAAGTGGGTTAATAACACCTATAATAAAAAACGTTGCAGGTACGCCTAAATATGTTTATTTTGCAGTGTTGTATGATGCAAAATTCATTAATAAATAATAAAATGTGATTATTGACAGAAATTATGTAATTAAAATCCAATGGGTCTACGCAAGGGGGCCTCTTTTTTCTTGTAGGATATTTAACATTGATTTTGGCTGACTATATAAAAAAAATTCTAAAAATTAAATAAAAATTAAAAACTAAGGTTGTAATGAGATTTATTTTGAAAATTTCTCGGTGCCTTGACCCGCTTTTGTGGTCACAGAAGTTGTTCACAAATGAGTTTATGAAAGAACTATCATTGAAATATTGTACTGTGTTCGTTCCTTTTGAATTTCTCATACCAATATATTAAGTTTTTTGAAAATTGTAGAGAATTTTGGCCTGCATTGTATATCTAAGCCTTTTTCTTCGATATTATTAGAAATCAATTTCATGATGTTAGTTGTAAAGAATTAAATTTGTCGGGTGAAATTTCGGATTATTTTCTGTTGATTTCCAAGGCAAATGCAATGGTGTTAACGCTTCAGAAGTACGAAGTTTTTTATGTTGAACACCTGGATAAAATTTTGTCACACATTTCTAAGTTTAGCTGAATTATTGCTTCACTGCCGTATATTTTTGAGCCAGGTCGAGATCAAAGTAGACCTTAGTGAGGCTCATATATTAGGTTGTGCCATCAATTGCATTAATAGCCCCAAATATTTTCAATAGGATTAAATGATACATTTCAAGCAGTATGGCAGGATCCATTAGCGTGCATGATAAGAATACTACAAAATTTTATTGTAAATCAGCTAGCATTATCGGATAAAAAGCATAAACAAAATTTCCATCATGAAATGCACTAAATAATGATATTGAACATTTCTCGATGCATAATTCCCACAGTGCTAAGTCAAGCAAATTTCAGATGAAAGAAAGTTATGCGAAAACCTCCACTGCTTTCTGCAACACACAAACGAAAAATGCATAGAGTCTTGCAATGTCAGTATGAATGATCGTGGGGATTTATTTGGTTCACAGACGAAAACCTATTTTGTCTTAGCTGTTCAGAAATAACACATCATTATTGCAGTGATTTGCAAAAATACCAAATGGTAAGTGGTAAACGTTAGTCTGAAAGTGTACGCAATAGTTTGGACTTGGTATATCTTTACATGGGAAGAGCATAAAATAAACGCTTTGGATTACCAAATCATTTCAGCAAATCCTCTTCTCTTATGCCGTTTTTCAAAAGAAACGACATTATAATTTCAAATAATGCATTTTAATTGGTATGGTACCCTGGGCAAATCATTCCATCGAATCTTAATGCAATTGAGAATGTCCGACAAGTTTAACAAGATTGAAATTGGAACCCAACGAAATACGTATTGACATCCATTTTAACTAAAATGGTGAAGGAACATTTGATGTTACAAAAATACTTGTTTTGAATTCATTGCACTATTAATTTTGTTACTTTAGGAAAAGGTAGCGTAAAATATAATACAAATATAATGTATGCTAATCTAGAAGCTTTTGTAGTCTTCTTACAGTTAAAATACCATGTTTCTCAACAAAATTTCTTTATCACAAATAGTAGTGAAGATATTTTACACCAGCATACGTCAGGGTGCACGCGGTGATGTTCTGACGGGGAGGGAAATCTTAGTATGACCAAAAGCAGGGTGAAGGTCCGCAAAATTTTTTTAAAATATTAAAAAAAATAGACCCAAAAAATGCATTTCACGACCTTAGATTTTAAATTTTTCAATTTTCTTTATTCATCCAGTAAAAATCAAATTTGAAAACCTGACGGGGGAAATATTCCACTATGTCTCTTCTTGCGTACGCCGCTGACATACGTTATCTTGCACAATTTAGGTTTGATCACAGATCAATAAGAAATTCAGTAATAGGAATATACGTATGAAAAAAAATCTGATTCACATATATGTGTCATTCCATTCGTAAGCTTTAATATCATCCTACATAATTTTTAAGTATTTTGCGATTTTGAAAACAACAAAAAAGCCCTACTTATGATGTTAATACATTATAAATAATTACTGTATAAAAATGATTCCTTACTTTTAACTAAATGCATTTTGTCAATGAAATTTTTTCATGAAAGGTAACTTTTATTGGGAATATACGCTCTCATTGGTCAAATTCTCTCCAATTACATGAAATCCGGAGCTGGTTTTATTTGAGAAGTAATATAATATTATATAAATTTTTTCCCGGTGATTTACTATTACTAATAAAACGTAAATCAAACAATATTTACAAACGCACACACTTTAGAAACATTGCTTAGCGTATGAAAAAGCTCAAATTACCAACCAAAGGTAAAATATAATTTTGAAGTGTTGCATAAAGTTAAAAATTAGAACAAGCATGTTATTGCAAAATTTTATAGCAACATCTTTTAATGATAATAGGTTGTCCGAAAATGATTGCCTCTAACCATAAACTGCATTTTCCATGGCCTAATTTAAAAAACCGATAACACAGTCGTTTTACCAGATTAATTTGCATCTGATAAAGTTTTTACCGATAAAAAGTCTATATTTTACTTTTATACTGAAGCCATTGTTTAATTCCAATTTTACTCACTGCTGCAAGCTATGAATTCGCATTTCAGATTCTACGTGTTAACTCGCCATAAACTAGGTGTAGTGGGCCAGGAAATTTTCATGAGCTATCAAAGGTGTATCCTGGAACTAGTCCAGATCTATCCACGATGGATCAGAGAAATCGAAGCAGGGACTTTTGGCCTAACCAAAGGTGCTACTACAGGAAGGCCAATTTCAACATCTTCTGCAGCAAACATTCAAAAAATCAAAGGGTTAATTGATGAAGATTGTCGTTTGTCATGCCGTGATATCAAGGAGCTTACAAAAATACCAAAATCATGTGTGTATGAGATCCTAACAATTAAGTTTGACCTCAGAAATGTGTATGCTGTCTGGGTGCCTCATAACCTGTCTGGCAGGAATAAAGCAGAATGAATTAGTGCATGTAGGGAGCTACGAAAATTGTTCATATCCAAAGGAATCACCTATATGGCGTCAAACTACCTGGTGGAGGACGAATCGTGGTTTTCTTGGGACTTTAATGATAAGAGACGTGTTTGGATTCCCAAAAAAACAATAAAACCAACACATGTTAAGAAAACGTTAACAAATCAAAAGACTATGTTTTTAATCAGTTTTACATGTAAACCAAAGAGGTTTTCTGTGTCAATGTTACCCCACGGGAAGTCATGATTAATTACATCAAAGAAACAACACACCGGTTTCAAAATCTCAGAAACAACAAAGTAAAGTTGAATGAACTCCTCTTCCAGATGGATAATGCTCGTCCTCATTCAGCCGAACTTACTCAACAGTTTTTGGCTATTAAAAAAGTCCAGATCGTAAAACAATCGCCTTACAGCCCTGATTTAAACCTCCTGGATAGGTTTTTATTCCGCCATATCAAGATGGAGTTGCGGGGGCAGCAGTTTGATGGACCTGAAGAGCTTATGAAGGCCGTGCAGCACTCGATCCGGCTCATACCAGAAACCACGTGGTAAAGGAGCTCAAAAAGCTTCAGGAACATTTGGACCAAGTCATTTCATCGGGAGGGGACTATATTTCTCAAATTTATTAAATTTTTATTTTTGTAATATCATATAATGAGTTTTGTTTGTACAGTTGAAATAATTTTTTGGACACTCTAATATTGCTTTATGTTCAATAAATCGTCGCACAGCGGAGAAAATTTTGGATCACCCTGCATTTAAACTTAGTGGAAGATCTGTATTGACAATTCTCACTGGTTTCACATTGAATAATTACAGGATTTTAAGATCTATGTAATTGTTTTTACAAAGGTAAAAACGTCATTTTCTGTTTAAATGTAATGAATTGTCATTGGAAATTTTATGACTTTGTTTTGAAAGTAGAATATTGGCAATAATGGTTAAGGCAGATGCTTGAAATTCTTCATTTAAGTTTTTTGAAATTTTCTCCAAGATCTTTACAAAACTTGTACGACAAAAAATATGCTCTGTTGTCTGCAAAAATGAATAAGAAAGTAGAATAAACCTTACAAGAG
>CABFPE010000025.1:604747-679096 GCA_900660155.1 Hofstenia miamia
GACAGCTAATATCAGCTAAAAATTAAAAAATAGCCATAACTTGATAAATAATGACAGAAATTTCACAAAAATTTACAAAATAACGTACCTAGGTATCTTCTTCCAGTGACTAAAATTTCACTTTACAGAAGTTTATAATAATCTTAAAATTAAGAAAATACTGATCTGCAATAAAGCGAGGGACACAGTTTATTAAGGCAATCTAGTCCATATTTATTTTTAATATTGGATTAGATACATTTTGATATTTGAACAATAAGATATAGATAAAAATTACGCAATGTTAACTGTCTGTTAAGTACAACTTTGTACACACAGCAGCATTATGGAATTTTACATGGTTGTACTGTTTTTATAATTGGTTACATTTTGACATTTGAACAATGGGGATATAGATAAAACCAAGTAATGTTGACATTATTAAAGCATGCAACTTTCTACATAGAGCGGATTAATGGAATTTCACATTGATGAAAGAACTACCCATAAAGATTTTAAACTTTTCGGTGAGCTATTTTTATAATTAAATCTCAGATATTGTTTTGATTGTTAACGCTTTTTTGCAATACTATCTCTAGTTAGTTTTAAAGATATTTCTTTTAAAGCATAATCAATTTTATTTTAATGAATTGCTGCGAATTTGCAGTGGTATGTTAAATTAATTATATACTTTATCATAAATAGAAACGTCGTTTGCTTGTTAATACAAATTTTTAATTGAATTTGTTTAAACTTTTAATAGTCATGTGTTTTATACAGTGATCTATCATCTCATTTGACTTGTTTATTAATCATTAATTTAGATAATACCGTGTGAAATTCATAACTTGCAAATACGCATTGCGTATTATCATTGTTCATTGAACTTTAGATGAATTCGTATATGAACTTTATCATTTAGTAGTGCATTTTATCTTTTCTTTGTAAATAAATTTATTATTTATAAAACGTTCGTTTTCTCTGTATGGTGAGAGTATGCATCTGTGGAAGCATGTATTTATATTTATTTTAAAAATTATTTATTTAATGTCTATAAAAATGTTACTATTTGAACAATAAACTGCAAACAATTCTAATCTTATGGGACTTTCGAAAATTCCTCATAGCTCTCTTGTGTATAAAAAATTGGTTACATTTAAACAATAGACTACACACAAAATTGTTTGCCAACAAAAACCAATATATTCCAATGACGTAAGAGATACACAGACGGCCAAAGTACACAATTGCATCACATCCATGACAGACATGCCCGCCAATGTCAAAAGGTCATCGTGTGGCACCCTCTATAATGTAATTTGTAGAATGCCTTAAAATGGGCATTATTCGCGATATTAAATAAAACACATATAAACAGAACCATTAATGTTTCAAAATACAGAAACAAAATGTCAATATACAAAAAATAATAGTCAAATTTAAGTGTATGTACGTTTTTCTCTAACGTTTTTGAATGTCTATACTAATATTGTCATAAAATTGGAATTTTTTCATTGGCTGTGATGAAAAGATGTTTTCATTTTGTCACATTATTCGATTTTTACAACGATTCAAGTGGTGACGCTTGAATTTATTCAACAATGTAAGTCATTATTGCATTTTAATAAGTTAATATTACAAATTTTGTTTCATGTGATTACGAATTATTATAAAATTTCATAATGTTTCTACACGTTTAATATCTTTGTTAACAAAAATTTACATTAGAGTTGTGGAAATTATATCTTTAAAGGGTAATTATTTCTAATCACACATCAAACGTGGAGAATATAAATCCAAAGAGCAAAAAACTTAGAACATTAGAAAATTTAAAGGAAGGGTACTCACTAATTATAAGGACATGAGTAACATATTTAGTAACGTTTTTTGCAACTTATGTAATTATAACGGAATAAATACTCCCCTAACACTAATGAAATTCAACCTACAGCACCATCTATATTGTTGTTATGTGTAGCACATTACCGGGGTCTTAAGATTTGCTTTTTTATATTTAAATTATGTTCATGTCTCCGATGGAAAACAATTTCCGGAAGATATATTCAAATTATTTAAATCCGAAATAAACACCTGATAGACTTAATATATTGCTTAGAAATCAAATTGTATTAATTCTATCACAAATAAATAAACATTAAAATAAAATAAAGAACACATAAATACAAGTTTCAAGAATGTGCATGTTAATGCCAACATCAAGAGGCTTTGTTTTCCACAGGCTAAAATGAGGCAACGTCTAATTCATAAGTTAATTTCCCAATGCTAACATATCAAAACGATCTTGAACTTTATTTAAAATCAAAGTATCTTAAGGACTAAAAACAAATGTGATTGCTTAGAAATCAAAAATATATTTATAAATATCTATTTGGGAATAGAGGTTCACATGTTTTAGAGTGTCTTTTTCAGATGGTGGATTTCTCAATCTTAGTTTCTTAATAGAAAATCCGATAATTTTTCTGTTAGATCTTCAAGAATATGAAAATTTCTTGATATTTTTGTAAATAGGGGTTCATCATGTTCTAAGATTAGATCCGAAATAGAACGAAAATAAGATATTTAATGTTTTGACAATGCTTTCTTTTGTTGGCAATCAATTTTCTTTAAAGATTGTGTGGCGCGCCACTCCATACAGATAAGCAGTAGATCCAATTGGGGAAACGACTGTTTGGTACAAAATTTTTAAATCTGTGAGAAAAAATAATTTTGATCCAACAAATAAAATCCAGCGTTTGAGTACAATTTCGAACCATTTCTTTCGTTGTTAATTCAACATTCTGAAAATTATTTATAGCGCAGCATCAAGAGAATATCTACAATTTAAATATCAATGCAACGAAGAAAACGGAAGAATAAGAAAAAAGAAACATTCCTAAATGAAATTATGGGAATTGGCTCTGATTGAGAATACGTCTGCATGCTTCTGAATTATGTAAACGTTCGGGACAAGTCACAAGTCAGACTGTCAATGGTTCTAGATGTGAAGGTGCAGGGTTACCGCCTCGTTTACCTGGAGTAAAACCTGTATTTCCCTCGCTTTCTGATATTGAAATGTTTTCTATTCCTACCAGAAAGATTGCTCCAATCAGCTGTAGTAATCTCTGGGGTAAATCTGTAAGTCGCTCTTTTAGTAAAATTAAGCGGAGTCCAAGTTTCATTATTCATTGGGTTGACATTTTTATTTTGCATGCTTCTCCTCGTGGGGGTTCTAAACAAATGAAATACGAAGAGTCAAATCTCAGACATTTAGAACGTTGGTTGAATGGTGATTATGCTCAACTTTGGCATGAAGTAACAGTAAGTTCTGTCATTCCCAGCGGAAATTTTAAAAGAGCTATTTATTGGTCACAAGGGCAGCTTTTGTAGGGCCATTGCAGCCTTAGGATCTGATGTTCTGAGCTTCGAGGAGCAAACATTTCATGCACTGAAGGAGAAGCATCCCAACAAAGCAAAACCAAAAAAAGATTGTGGAACTTTAGACACAGAGCCATCGTGGTAAACAAAGAAATTCTGATGAAGTTTGTGAAAAGCTTTCCCAGGGATTTTGCTCAAGGTGTCTCTAAACTTTATGCTTCCCACTTGATTAATGCATTCCAATGCCAACACATGAGTATGGTGACAAAGCCATTGCACCTGTGCTCGAAGTAGTCAGCTGCTTAGTCTTTTGATGAAATTTCACCATATCTTTGTGGAGCTAATCTTCTTGCATTGAAGAAAAAGGACGACGGAATTCGCCCAATTGCTGTAGAAGTTCTTCGAAGATTGATTGCCAAATGTTTATGTCAAGTGTCAATCAATAGGGCAGATGCATTCTTTTCTCCACTTTAAGTTGGTGTAGGTATTAGGAGAGGTTGTGAAGCTGTCATCCATGCTTTAAATGAACTGGTGGGAGCTGTTGTATTGAAGACTATTTTAGCTTTTCTACGAGTGGATATTAAAAATGCCTTTTATCAGTATTAATCGTTCAGCAATACTCTCTCAGATCAAACTTCATTTGCCAGTTATATCCTTGGGTTTATTTTTACTACTCTCAGCCTTCTCGGTTGAAATTTGGATCTAAGTCCTTACTTTCAGCTTGCGGAGTTCAACAAGTTGATCCATTGGCTCCTCTTTTGTTTGCTTTGGCTATTCACCCTATTATTTCTGCTATCAAAGTTAAATTTCCTGAATTATCATGCAACGCCGGGTATTTAGATGATGGTTTTCTGGTTGGGGACATTCTATCCTTGTGCTGTGTAAAGTATTTGAGTTTGTGGTGTTAGTGCATGAAAAAATTAGGCTTAGAAGTTAGTTTATCTAAATGCTAAGTATTGTCGTCTAATCCTAATTGTGATTTCAGTGTTTTGCCCAAGGCAATCTCTAAGTGTCCAAAATTTGTTCAAAAGTTGATTTTGCGTGAACATAAATTATGTTATATTTGGAATGTCGTTTCCTAAAAATTCTCAATGCACATTGCTTTCATATTACTGTATATTGACAATATTTGGTCATTTATAAGTTTCTTGCATTCATATAAAATGGATTTGCTTAATAATTTTGATGAGGTGCAAAGCTTGCCGACTATATGAAAATAATGTGTACTTGCCAAACTCAATGTGTTGTTGACTTGCACACTGTAGTATTAAATAATGATCTACACTAGACGAAAACGAAAATTTTGAAATATTTTGTTAATATTTATGATGTTTCCAACTCTAAATACAGAATTACTATTGAAAGTTTATGGAGAACAAATTATTGCAATTAAGTAACTATAGTGTATTGTGCATATGTAACAAGATTACAAAACAGATTTAGCAGGTTGTACCAGTGGCGTAGATAAGGGAAGCTAACCTACTAAAAACTTAAATCTACCCAAAACAATTTCAAAATAAAATATATACCTATTATTCTATATATTAGAAATTTTTCAATCTTAAAAATAATAAGTTTTTCAGTCAATTCTAAAAATGATTTAACAGATAAGAAATAAGCTGCCCCTACTGTCTTTTTTTGCAATGGAGCAGAATCGTTTTTAAGGGGACAGCATTAGCCCTTTAGGCCTTATTTTGTTAATACATATGCTGATGAGACAAGATAAGATAATCTATGTTCATTTGAATTTTTTACAATATTTAACTGAAATTTCAACTGAATAGCGGCAATAAAAAAATGAATATTAAAATGAAAATCCAATTCGATTTATTGTATGGTCGTTATTATAAAAATTAAATCCTATCCATGATTTACCACACACAAATTTCTGGTTGAGAATCAATGATTATAATTCTTTCTTGAATTTTTTTAGGTTGTCTATTATTTTCATTTCTTGGCAATTTATTCCAGTTATAAATTGCAGTATTAATAAATTAATAAAGGATTGACTAATGATATTTTTATAAAATTTCACACGTGAATAGTTTTTTGATCGTTTATTTTGCTTCAGACAGTCTGTCGAAAATGAGAATGATATTTCGTCGTAGGGTGGAATTTTGTTTATGGATTTGAAAAAATTAATAATAATATTGTAAATAATTAACTCTTGTGGAAAAAGAAGAGATTTAGAAATACATTCTTTCGTTTTAGAAGAGTTTTTATTGCAAACATTTAATGCCTATTTTAGTTGAACTCGAAGCTTTTTTATCATTAGGATGTGTACATTAGTATATAAGATAATAGCATAGTTTGAATTACTCAACGAATACATGAAACATTTGAATTTCTGCAATTGGAGGTAACGGTTGGGAAATATGGGATATCTTTCTAATACCTACAGCGATTTTTGCAATAATAGTATTTATTTGCGATGTGAAATTAAGCTTTGAATCTATTGTTACTCCTAAATATTTAAACTTATTAACCGGTATAACAGATGTATTATTGAAATTAATTGAATAGTCAGAAATGTCGGGTTTTTTCTAAAAGGTTGCATTATGCAAAATTCAGTTTTTTTCGCGTTAATACGCAGTCTATACATGCTAAAATAGTTACTCAATTTTATACTATTCACTTTTACAGCTTTATCTAAGGATTTATTTCCACAGTAAATAGATGTATCATCGGCGGATTGTGTTATTTCGCAGTCAGTAATTTCCTTCATGCCATTCACATAAATATTAAAAAGCAGAGGACCTAGTATGGTTCCCTTGCTACACCATTATTGACAAACAACCAATTTGAAACAGTATCATTTAATTCAACTCGCTGAAGTCTATTACTTAAATATTATATTTGTTATGATGATTGTTTGATGAGGATGAAAATTTGATCCATTTTCAAAAATATATAAAAAATATTCTTTGCCCTTCTATATACACTGCCCCATCAATTAAGAAGTTTTCCGGCGCTCCTGGTTAAAATATCCTAAAATTGAGAATCTAACTTAAATTCACTGTTTGGAATTTCGTATTCCTACTGGGTTTTAAATTGAATATTTTTGGGTGATTCATCATTTGTTGAATCAGAATTTAAGTGTAGCCAATTATAAATCCAGTAGATCACAATGAAAGAAAGATGTTTAAATGCTTATGACAGAACTTTTTAGTAAATAGTAAGTGACACAAACACTTAGTATTAGATACCATCATAAGAAGTGGTGAACCTCGGCCTAATTTTTAATTGTAATGAATACAAACAAAATTTACCGAAGAAATTGTAAAAATATTTAATTTAATAAAACATTCACTAACATTACATGTACTGACTCATGGGCGAGATTAGAATTTTCAAATTTTAGTCATCCAACATAATATTCTTTTAAAGAGTGTTTTACAATCGCGCTGTGATATTCATATAAATTTCTGGGTGCAAAATATAGTTGGTGGTAACCACCCCAAGAAGTGTTTCAACTACCATGTGAAAAGCACCTGGCAATGCCACCGGTGTGTAGTATATTCATTAATAGAACACAATGTAAATTGGCATCACTCAAACAGAAGAAATAAATTTTGATAATCAATAGTTCAATCTCACCAGAGTAATTATTAATAAATAAAATATCTCATTCAAAACTATTGAAGAATCTCAAGTTATTTTTAACATAATGATTAATATAAGAGCAAATGTGTCATTTTCGAAAATAAAAAGGCCATTGTAAACATTTAATCTATAAAAATATTACTAATGCTCAAAAAATAGAATGAAACTATATAAATAAATATTACAAAATTAAAATTCTTTCTCTCTACTAACTGCGAAACAGACTAAGATGTGACAGAGTAGAAACTCTCATATTTAAGATGTTTGGCGTATTCTATATGACTTTTCACTTGCTCAGCAAGTGAAACCGAATGGCAGTTAACAACGCGTTTCTCACCTCCTTTGAGATTTAAGCCTATAAGAGCATTACCCGTTGCGGTATTGACCTCTACAGAAACAATTTCATCAAGTAAGACGTCAAGAAAAAGCGAATTAGATTGAATAATAACACTTCGCATTAAACGGAGTTTATGTGTAGAAATCATGAGTCTAACAAATCTTCCAGGAGTTGGATCAATGTTGGCCATAAACAGTAATTTTTCTTCAGATTCTCCACCGTTTAATTCATTAAGAATTTCTCGACCTTGAGCGTAAGGTTCTGAATAAGACGTAAGTAAATTTCCTATTCCAGAGCAACATCGAGGCAACCTTAATTTTCCGATACTGTCTTTTTGTAATCCCGCTGTATTGCGAATTGCAGAAGCGGTTCCACTAGCAAGATCTAATACACCAGTGGCAGGTTTAGTAATAGATCCTAGCAATCCAGATCCCAAACCAGACACCAGACCGGAGATACCAGATTCTGTTAACCCCTCAACTGGCTTTACCAATAACCCACTAATTCCAGAACAGACACCATATGTTAAACCCAGAACACCACTGACAACGTGATCAAGTGATGTATTACTTTTCCCTAATACTTCTTTTCTACTTTGTTGAAAATCGGAATCACAAAGTCTACTGGCCACTTCATCAGATAAAGAACCGGCGACTTTTGCTGCACTACTTGATAAACCATGTGTTAGGTGCTGCAAAAACGAAGAGAAATCATTATCAACTAAACTAGAAACGCTCATTGTTACATCACTGAAAAGTTTAGAAGGGTTGCCTAATAAATCGACAGCACCTAATATTTGAAAAGCTTGTTGACGAATTTGATTAGCGTAGTGATGCAAAACTGGTATAATACCCATTTCACGATGAGAGCTAAAAGTTGCAAGTGCAATTTTTGCGTCCTCAAGCTGAACTAACCGGATATTTAAATTTTGCCGCAAAGATAAAAGGTCATCAGGAAGGGCTTTCGCCCGATGGCAACTTAAGTTCAATTCAACAGGCTTTATAGAAAGATGATCAATTAAAACTTTGTGTTTTTCAACAATAGTTTCATCATTCTCCCAATGCAACTCATTGCTTAACTGTGGTGAAGTCAACTGCAGAATATTCAATAGCAAAAGTTCATCAATACATAATGAGAACGGCGCTATGTTAATGTCTATGTTAGAAATCAAAATCAAATTAGAACAACTTTTCTGTCTAATAATTGAAATTTCGCCAGTGAACGCAGGTCTAGATTGTGTTTGAATAATGCAGTCAGAGTTGCTATCTCTCAGCTGATTGTCTAATTGAACATAATCCAGAATGATTTGTGCTTTGATCGAAGTCTTGTTAAGATCAAGATTCAATAACACTTTCTGAATTTCGCCGTAGCATAGTTCCTCGAATAGATTTACCAATGAAAATCCAATGCCTTTTTTGAGGTCGACTTTAACACTTACAGATGTGTTAGGCTCGTTGTGAAGAGAAGGGGAATCCTAAAACATTACCAACTACATAAAAAATAACAATATCAGTGAGTAGACAAAATAAATTACCTATAAAAATAATAGTTAAAATAAATGTCAAAAAAATAGAAAATAATTTGAAGAGTACAAGTCTCAAAAAATCATCAAAATTTACTCGGTGTCATCCTACATGATAAAAAACGAATGAGAACATTCGGTGATTCTCGATTAATAGGAACCTGAGTCCAACTTCATATTGAACTCGATGGTGAATTTGGTTTGGAGACACAATGCGTGATTCTTGATGATATACTACAACTATTATTAAAATAATTTTTAAAAACCACGCTGCCAATCGCTACTCATAAACTCTTGGTAAGTAGAAATTTAATTTCTTTAAAATGTATTGCAACAATTCTGGAAGAACAACCAAAGTATGAAAGTAATCAACAATGCATGGTATAAAACGCAGGTCGTTGTGTTTGTGTTAAGCTTCAGTCGAAATATGTCTCATGAAAACTAACCTGTTTTAAATGAAAACATAAACTTAAATTTAGTATTTTACAAGCAATTGAGAAATAGGTCTTCTGCATACAAATGTCGAAACCGGAATAGAAATGACTTTAAAGCAATTTTCAACAGGGTCATTTAAAAATGCCACGCACAGATATACTCTAGTACATTAGCATTTGCTAAACCAATTTTGAAATTAAGCGTGTTTACCATGTAATAAACATAAAATGGCAGATTAGGAGATAAACTTTATTATTATCTCAAATATAAACTTTAAATTACTGATTAAAAATTTGCAAATTCAAGATTACAAACTGTCATGGCAATATTCAAAAGTTTTGAAAAATATAAAATAGTAGTTTGGAAGCCAACTGTAGATTTCGGTTTTAATTTTGTTTTTAATGTCATAGCAGGTGACTGGCTTACCAATTGTTTAAATCTGCAAACCACAAATCATGTTGAAACAATTAAATTTAGTTGTTACAATATTTGGTTCACACGTATATCATACAGCCTCGAGCATCACAGTGAAACAAGCAAATCACATGCAATTAAACGCTGCCAAACAAAGCTATTACACGCATATGTACGAATCAAGCATGAAGATGTTTATAAACATATTTTAATAAAAACTGCTATGACACACCTTAAACTTTTTTGTTCTTATCCAGGATTATTCCTAATTTACATGTGGTTTGTGATGACGTAATTTCCTACCAATCAAAATGCTTTACTTCATTATTAAAAAATCTCAAAAAACATCCTATAATAGGTTTTTAGATGTTGATTTAATACTTTTAATTCATCTAACGTATTGTTGCATCATATTAAGTCATTTACATTATGTTTAAAAAATTCATTTTCTGTAGAAAATCGCCGGCTATAGAAAATATTTAGAAAAAATTAAAATTGTGCTGTTCAATTACTAATACATATAAATATCAAATTCATGTGAAACAACCTTACTAAAAAGCCTAGGAAGCCTAATACTCATGCAAATAAAAGCCATTCAACTCACCGCACTTAAACAATTAAGATAATGAAGTACTTAATCACACTATTATAATTAAGAAACCCAAAGGGCGATAGGGGCTAAAAGGACGAAAAAGGCGATTTAAAAACTAAAGGGCGATTTAAAAATAAGAGCTGAAATTCGGTAATTTGAAAACTTTACATACTACATGTAAAGCAATTACTTATTTTATTAATATACCTACATAAACAAAGAGGATTTTGTATGTAAACAGCGGTTGCAACTTTGGTGACATTGCAAACCTACAATAGACAATCGGATATGTTTAAGAAATTCGAAGCTAATGTTACCATTTCTGCAGCATATACAATGATAAAAACTTTATGGAATCTCTTGGTAAGGAGAATGACCCAATTAAGTGCTTGAAAAACCCTCGGGACCCACTTGCCATTAAAAAGACAACTGTCTATTTGAAGCCAGACCTGCCCGCTAAATTGCAAAACGCATTGTTTATGTCTGCTCCAGTGGAAACGGGTTTTAGTCAATTGCAGAAGTTACTCAAAAAATGAAGTTTATATTTGTTGGTTTGTCAATTCCATTTCATTTTTTATTTTTGTATTTTACTATTTCTTCAATATTTTATAAGTTTTATGTTTATTGTATATCAGTATATATATATATATATATATATATATATATATATATAAAACTCATACTTGTGCATTGTACTATGGAAATTTGAGAAAAGTGTACAAAGCGGTATTAGGGAATGTTTTTAGACTATATTTTTATGTTAGGAAATGTCCACATAACGGAAAAAACACTTTCTAAAGCATTTTTAAATTCACATATTTTTTATTAAATAAATTATTGACGTTTTAGTATAAAAAATAATTGCACGCATACTTGCGCTTTGTACACTTTTTAAACATTCTCTAATAATTTTCAAAAAATACACGCAAACCTAAATATACACTTTGGAAATGATAGCACATTCCAACGGTCCATTTAGAACAAATGTGACCTTCAGCATTCTACGCGCGTAGTTTTAATCGGGAAATTTTGTTATCCTGTAATCACTTTTTGCTCATCAGGATATTATTTGCATATCAGGGAAATTAATAAATGTTTATAGGCGCGTAAATATATTAAATGACATTAATTTAGTTAGTTATGTATTAAATACTTAAATTTTATGGTACATAATACTTCAGAACCTATATAAATTGAATTTGATACGCACAGCTCATTCAGAAGACAGTAAGAATCAGTTATGTTACTGCACCTAGATATTTTGAGTTCTATGAATTGCTGGGTATTTTCACTCCTATTTATAGTTTATCCTGCAGCAAAGGCAAATCACTAGTTATGTCTAAGTTTCCAAGATGTTAGTATGGACAAATACTAATACCCATTGAAGGTGTAACTTAAATTAAAACAGCACGTTGCTGTTGGTAGGTAAAAATGGAAATGGTAAAGATGAGAAAACCAGGGCTTTAAGTCGTGCAAATGATAATATCAAATATGAAAATTCAGGAGTACAGAAATTTTTATAAGCCATTATGCGAATTTCGTGAATTCGTGAGAATGGAATGAATAAAAAAATGTTTAAAAGCAAGTCTTAAACACACAAAAGTATATCAAAAGATATGAAAAAACGAAGCTGAGAGTTAATTCGTGCACTTGGTACCAGTAAACGAAAAAATATGATTAAATATTAATTCTAAAGTAAGTCATACCTCTCGCGTTTGTTAAGTTTAATTTTGTAATATTATTGCTGATTGTTAAATAAATTTTTTTTAATAAAAAAGTGTGTGTACAAAGCGCAAGTATGCGCGTATTTGATGTACAAACCGCAAGGCTGCGGATCATGCTAACCTATTTTTTCAAATTTGTTGTTTCTCCTTGAAAAAATCAATATACATCATAATACAAATTATAATATTGTCATAATTTAAGTTACAAAAGTGCATAGTTTTCGAGAAATTTTATCTAAAAGTTAATGTGTACAAAGCGCAAGTGGCGTGGAAATTGTACAAAGCGCAAATATGAGTATATATATATATATATATATATATATATATATATTGTTATTCTCAACATATATACATGTTGAATTGCTATTTCTGTTAGTTAAAGGCTATTTTAAGGGGAAAATAAAGGGCGAAGTACTGAATAAAAGACGAATAGTAAAAATAATGAAGGGAGAATTGTGGTTGCCTTAATAATAATAATATTTAAAATTTAAGTAACGGCTACGTGAATGCCGATTTTTGGTTCTTTTCAAAACGTAGCCCCTACGAAATACAATGTCTCACTTTAGTAAACAGAAATCGTGATTACTCACAATTGAGAAAAATATTTACAAGCTTGTTAAATAAAACGCGTTTGGGAGAATCTACAAAAAGATTTGTGTAATAATGAAAACAAACCTCATGTTCATGATAAACTTTTAATATTCTTGTGAGTCCACTTCGAAGAACCGCAGTGGACAAACGTCCGTTGCCGGGGCGTAAAGAGTTTTTCACAAACCGGGTATAATTGGAGGTAGCATTCATGGATAAATAAAGTCTATTACCTTCTGCAATATGATCATCGAGTATTTTTACATACCAACCATTATACTTATTTGCCAGGCCACCAGTTTCAGAAAAAGTCCATTGTTGGCTAGTGGATCTGTTGGAATAAGGTTTCACAACTAATGACGTCTCATTTCTATTAATATTAACTACATCTAAAGCAAAGAGATTATCAGAAGAACGAAGTGAGGAAGCTTCATGAATTAGCACATTATTCTCTGAAAATTTCCAAAGCTGTGTAGATCGCAGCTCATCACGTTTTCTAATAACAACATTTCTACCGTCAACATCTAAAACAAAGCTATTAGGATGCGCTTTCGAATTTACATAAAGAACAAAAAAACTTTCGTAACGAATAGTTGGTCCAAATGTTTCATCCTCGAGATCAATTAAAATCGGTGAAGACCCAGATACTGCACATTGTAGAACTCGACTAGCTGATATGTCATCGAGAAAATAATTTACAGTTGATTTAGCGTGGACTGTTGTTTTATGAGAAGGTCGAGAAGAAAAGCATTCCTGAAAAACTTCCAGGTCTAATAAGGAGGCATTTTCAATGACATAAGGTGGCGGAATTTCATCTCCTTCACTTAACGTTACAACTCCAAAATTTACTTGTACATGAACTCTTTGCGTCGAGAATGGCTGTGTCCTTAATCCAACATCGAAGGAAATAGCCTGATTAAATCTAATTGGACAAGTCCATACTGAATTACTGTTAACGTTTTTCATACAAAATTTCAATGACGACCTAAGCCAAATGTAGCTCTCATTAGGCTTTAGTGTAACACTGTCAATCAAAAAAGCGGTAGTCATAGCAACCGATAAGTCCCATGTAATCACAATAGGGAATTTGCATTGATTGACAAACCGACATCTTGGTGAAATAGTAATTATAGATGTATCCTGATATCTGGCATTGCCACGCGTAACCCTGTAGCAAACACATTGTTCAAGACCATTTCCTAAAAATAAGTCAAGAGTCCCAGCTGCTCCAGGAATTAAGGGCAACTCACAATTGCTTTTCTCCAAAAACACCAAGCATCTACCTCTGCAACCAAACAAGATAGGATCAGGCTGTGGACCCGCCACATCCTTTCCAGTGTCTTCATCATGCAAAATCAGTGGTAGAGGGGTTTTATTTACAAACCAGAATGGAGCTGATAGGGACATTTTAAATGTTCCACCTAAAGTAGTCTTACAACGTAGTAAGAGATGCAGAAAGCGCCCTTGGTTATCCGTTAAACAGCAACGTAATGCCGGAGAAGAACGCAGCACTGTCTGTTCATGGCGAAATCCTGGCAATTTAATAGAAAACAAAAAGGATGATTCAATTCTTAAGTTATGAATCCGCGATGTGTCTCCCTCAGGGGTGTTTACTAATACACCCCCAATAACTATAGATATACTTCGGGGTAAAAGATTTTCAAATACTATAGCTGGTCTCAAAATTATGCGATAAAGCATTGCCTTGGAAGATAGCTTTGTAATATGAGCGCATGCATTCCATTTTCCACAGTTTATAATTTTGTCTTTAAAATCATTTGTAACATCTCGCCACGTTAACGCTTCATCATTAAATTTTGATTCAAGTATTGGGCGGATTTTCATGCATGAATTTATGCTGGACAGTGGTACACTGCAAGATGAATTACTCTCCAGAAATAATTTTGAGGATACAGTACCTTGAAACCACAGCTCACAGCAACTTGCCGTTTCATTCACAACAGCAACACTTGAATTTATAGAAATTAATTTTCTACCTTTTTCTGTTAGGGCAATGTTACACACGATCTCAAACGATCCCTTTTTGTTTGAGAAACTACGCCAAAACATGCCTTTTCGACTTAAAGTAATCACTTCTGAACTGGTGCATCCACTGAAATAAAGTTGAATATAAAAATATTGTGACTTAATTTCACTTTGTTCCGAATTCAAGAGAATTTCATTATTGCTTTGCAATTCATTCCAATCTGCGACATTGGGGTTCTCTTTTCTCAATGATGCAATGTTTATAGATGGAGAATTCGCTGAGTGAAAAATATAAAATAAACTTTGACCACATTCGTTTTTTAAAATGAATGGAATGTACTGATGTCGAGTTTTAATTGATGACAATTGCTGTCTTTGTCGCCAAAATCGAGAGGCCATCTGAAAACTTTTAATACACGAAGAAGTAAGTGATATATCCATTTTTTGCATAGATGAAAAATGTAAAGAAATATTGTTTTTGAAGTCCTTAGAAACTTGGAGAGTGAAGCTCCACGGATCTAACAGAGGCTCATATCCCGAAAATGAAACGTTGTAGTAATCCAAAGATAGAGTAGCAATGACTGTCAACAACTGAAGACTAGATATTTGATGAGTAGCATTAAAATTGATTAAATGAAATTCCAAAAAGGGCACAGAAGAATCGCGACTATCATTAATTAAACATAAACTTGATTCTGCAATGGCAAATGAGAATTGGGAAAGATTGACTTGCCCTAAAAATCCTTCCCGGGAACTTTCACTTGAAAATTCATCTGAACTTTTGTTACTGAAGTCCATCTCTATTTTGGGTGGACATAAATCACTCGATAGTGTCCTTAAAGTACTATTTTTAACAAATTGGTTAATGCCATTGGAAAAGTTTTCGATTATTGATGCAATTAGTAATAAATCTGTATATGATAGCTTAACTTGTAATGAGGACACCTTCGCGGCAACAGATACTGCAAACTTAGACTTTTCCGAAGACGGTACTTGAGATATTTCAAAATCAATATTTGTGTTTGATAACAAAGAAAATCTACTATCCGTTTTCACTGGCAGGTTACAAGAATACACCTGCAGATTTGTTATATTTATACAGGAGGAGATATCATTTACTTTTGAATTAAGAGAAAGTCCTGAAGATAGAGTTAACACTATGGCAGCAGTATTACGGTTTTCTAATTCTTCAATTAGTACAAATGCGACATTGTTAAAACTGCATTTGACTTCTAGAGATTTCCCATTGAAAATGCTAATTTCTTTTGGCTCACTGGGAAGTTTATGATCTGAACTACGTTCAAAATTACCACCAACTAAAAGTCCCAGACCAGTGTAATTACGCCGATGCATTAAAGACGCACCAATAGGCTTTTCCGACAGAGAAATTGAAGATTCTGAAGAAGTAGGTGAAGCAGAAGGTTGCAATTCTTTTTCTCTTTGATGATCTGCAACAGAAAAATAGCGATACATCAAAAAAAACCAATCAGCGATGCAGAAAATTCGAAGGTTGTTTAAATTAAAATCAATGGCTATGGAATCAACACTCGTTTGCACATGAAGCTCAAAATTGAGATTCCTTTGGCACCCATCAAGCACATTTGCACCTATAACTTCAAAAAAGGGATTGGGAATGCGATTATGAGGGTAGTCAGAGCCAAAGCGAGAATCTGTGATGCTTAGTTCTCCACAAACTAAATCAGCCTGGACTGAGTTATCTAGGAAAGAAGTCATCGTGAATGCAGCCGACGATAATGCAAACGTAAAAAGAAGGACATCGGAATTATTTGATTCGCTTAAAATTCCCTTGATCAATAATTCCTGAGATGAAACGTTTAGAAGTATCCGAGAGTTGCGTTTTTTCACAGATGTAGAAGATGATTTCGATCGTAAAGATTTTCGTTCATTTATGTTCATCTTGTAGCAGTTTTGAAGAAGGCGAATTTGGGAGTACTCTAGAGAAAATATAATGGATGAAATTTCGGCGGAGATACTGAGTATCGGCGCATTTTCAAAAACATAGGACTCAATTTTGATTGACTGCGTGAAAGTCTGCTCTAAAAGCGATTTCTTTCTAACAACACAGCCATCAATACACTGAATGCTATTGTCTTTGTTGAAGAAGGGTAGAGATTCCTTATATCCTTCAAATAAATTAACATTATGAAATTCCAATTCAGATGAAATATGTTCAGAGTCATTGTTTTCATTGTGAAAATCCAACTGTTGAATACTAAGAATGGCGCAGTTTCTGTTTTGAAAACTTTCGGGAATAATTAGATCTAAGTTTTGAACATTAATATCAATAACTAAAGGGTGTGGTTTTGAGCTTGTAACTTGCTTTGTACTAGATCTTAGTCCACGAACAAATTGCAGAAAATAATCAATTAAATCAGTGTAAAAACGATGAGTATAAATCAAGACAAACGAATCACAATTAAGTTTAACGCATGGTTGAAACAACAATGCCGAATAATCAATATTTAAATTAAAATGAAAGCGATTGGGTAGATGAAATTTGCATTTATAAATTTTATTATAACTTGTAAGATCTTCCAGTAGCATACTCTGTAAAGAGAAATCAAGATTCATGGACTCCCGTGAATACTCACCAAGTGCTGCAATATCACTAAATTCTACTAAAGCCAAACAATGGGAACGCTTATTGAGAAAAAATAAAATTTTAGTAAATTGGATTGTGAACTTGTAAAATCGCTCAAACGCTTGGCTAACATCAGTGACCGATTTCGACTTTCTCCTTGTAGAAAGTATATGTTTTACAAAGTTTATCAGTTGAAGAAATTCGGAAGTGTGAATTTGAGCGGTTATGGTGTTAAGCACAACGTTGAAAATAAAAACATTTTCTAGATCTCGCTCAAAATATCCACATAAGCAATGTATATTTGAATGGTCACCGCTTAAATCTAGCAATACTGAAGCATCTCCAAAACCATGCAAAATCGCAACACTTGATAATGACATAGATGCTTTTTGGGCGAAGGATCCTTGCGCAGTTATATGCATATCCAACCCAGAAATGCTCAATGTAAACATATATGCTGTAATGGTTTCGAGATTAACATTGAATTTGGGAATACTTATGTGTATGTTTGAAATTTGATTTTGCGCAAATTTCATCTTTAATTGATTAGATTCTTTTGAAGGAGCAGATGTTGAGGACGATTTGGGAAAGTCAGCCAAAAATGAATTATAAGCAAAATCGATGGTTTCAAAGACCCTATTTGATAAGTTCATCTGAAATAGTTCTCCAATAATAAACGATATTTCAAACACACTGTTTAAAGTTTCATTGAATACTTTGACAATAGTAACGTTGATATTGGTCTCTTCTATCACCTTATATGCAATACTTGAGCTCATGATAAATTCGGATATATCATATGGTTTCGATTTAAAACATCCTAACATGAGGATATTAAACTTAGCATCACTCAATAATAACTGAACACAGTTTGATTCTGTTCGTGTCGAATAATTAGATAAGCAGATTTCACCAAGATCCAATACACACACAAGTGATTTAAAAGGATGCGGTATATAAATGCATGGTGCCAAAATGTGAATGTCAAACAACCATTTTGCAATTGAATTTTCAGAAAAATTGTCAGTATTCACAGTGGGAAAGACATTTTTAGTAATACTCTTTGAAACACTTTTGACATGTTCGCGAATACGTGACTCTCCACGACTGAACTGCCTCAAACAGGCAAATAATTTATACCAAAACGATCCATTAAAATTAATGTAAGCCGTAGAAAGACTCAAGAACATTTTGCTTGTATCCATTGGTTCTTTGGTTGTTTCAAGTTTAAATGCTATAGCTTTGTGATTTCGGCAGGAAGCAATGCTGAGAGCAGACAGCGGATCATAGCTTTCTAGGCTTATATGATCAATAATGTTGAATTGACTTACATTTATCTCGGTGCAATGCTTTAATGATTTGATTTGCAATTCGTGAACCGAAATTGTTGATATCTTATGTAATTTACCAGAATCCATTTTTAAAAATACTATGTTTAACATCCCAAATGTCGAATCAAAGCAAGCCACCTTGCTATTTTTGGTCCCAATATTTTCTGCACTTTGAACAGACTTAATTTGTGAAAACTTCAAATGATCGCGAATTTCTTTTAACCAATCACATAGTTGAAAAAAAGAGTTACATTCAACAATACAATCGATTCTAATAACACTTAGATAGGCATTGATATTAGCCTCACATTTCGAAATCTTTAAATGAAGACATTCATTTGGTCCTTGAAGAGGATTGAATTTGATTTCATCAACATATGGTTTGGAACTAAAAAGAAAACCTTCATGTTCATAATGGGAATCCTTGAATGAAATCCCACTTAAATGACTGTCTATTTCAATGCCACTATTACGAACTATAAAATCGCTGGACAAATTTGTCAGGCTTAACTTCCCCAGAAAAACAATTTTATTAGAAATTATTACGTTAATGTCCTCGACCTTCAAAGATAAGGTTATAAATCTTACCGATTTATTGAGGTTAGAATTCGGTTCCTTTGGTTTAGAAGATTGCTTTTTAACATCTGAAAATAAATTCCAAATGGCTGCTATCTTACTTTGGTCAATATTGAGAGCTACTTTTGGTACCAAAACAGCCATTTTAAGGTTTGGTATATCATTTGATATTACAGTACATCTTTCAAGTAATATCTTAAGAGAAAGCTTATGTAATAAGTGCAGATTGGAGTTGGAATCATACTCCAAAGATTTCCAATTATCGTCTACACTTCCAGCCAGGATACTCATATTGTCCAATTCAAACCAGTATTGATTGTAAAAGCACTTCAAGACTTCTTCTTCAACTAGATTCATCGGTTCACTGTTATCACTAAAACTTGAATCGGGCGTTTCAAACTCATCCGAGGAAAATTCATTAGCATCCCAATACTGTGAATTATTTGTTTGAAGTTTCAATTTATCTTGAAAATTATAGAAACTAATATGCCCGAGATCTATTATAATCTTGGTATTCTCAATAATTGGGAAGACTATTTTTGGAGCTTCTAAATCCAGATCAATTCTAAAGGTATTTGTTAGCGTTTTATTTTGCTCTCCAACAGCCTTCAAAAGCTCATCGCGAGTGCGATTTTTAATTCGTTCATATTGAGCATGGAAATCAATTCTTCTCTCAGCCTCAAATTGAGCAAGAAATCGGTTTAAATTTTGAATTATTTCTTGGTTAAAAAATATATCAACGGGTTTAAGAGACACCTTTAGTCCATAATCCTTACCTCGTCTTTGTTGACAGCTGTCCAAAGTAGCACTAAATAGGGATAGATCCTCCGTATTGCCTTTTTTACGACGAGTAAGTAAGTTATTAATCTTACCCGAAGCTCTGTTGTATACTGAAAGATTGCGCAATTCTACTGTGATTTTTCTAGCCTGCGATTTACGAGCACAATATTCAACTCTGACATTCAGCTTATTCAAATTGAGGGCCAAAAAATCATTTGAATATTCTACTTTAAATGTACAACTAGCTAAATTGAATTTTATTCTGCAGTACAACACATCCTCACGATTCAATGTCGATGCAGTATCAGACAATTTGCTTTTTAACTGATCGATTTCTTCACTAGCTTGCCGCGATGAAGAATAAGTGCCTAACCAAGAAAACCAACCACCAGATTTCTGGGGCCGTGCAGCGATTATTTTCCCCATTATAGCCTTCCTTACAATTATTATGACCTCGGTCTCCCATTCAGCTTCGATTCGTACGAAACGCTCCATATCCGTAACTGGTGTACCTTGCAAATGACTTCTATAGTTTTTAATGTACCAAGCAAGGTCTGCCAAACGTGAAGAAATATTGACTCGTGTGATAACGATACTAGAAAGTACATATTTCCACCAAGCGCGAGGATTTTCCTTTATTGAAAATTTTGGTCTGCGAGAAGTACTGCGTTCTAAGTCGTCAATTATTCTCAACAGATGAAGTAACTGTCGACTAGAAATCGTTACATTTAGTGCGTCAAAAACGATTGACACCTCTATTCTTGGAATTTGTTTGGAACGGAGTGCATTTTCTGATAAACATCGCTTAGTTAATAATTTAAAATCAAAATTTTCGATAAAGCATCCCGAGGGATTAAGGACTTTAAACAATTCAATGAGGTTGAAGTTACTATCAAGAGAATCATACAACAAATTTGGTTGTTCATCAATATATGCGGAAAAACCTGAAATTTTGAAAACCTTGTAAGACATATCACCAGACGTTGCAAACCCAGGAGTCCAATCGCTATTGGCAGTTTGAACCTCAAGGCCACTAAGCTTTATGCCGAGAGCAATGTTTTTAGAAGGTATTTCATGTCTAATATTGACTTCATTGACAAACAACTGAAGATTTTCAACAATACTAGCACCGAACGCACCCATTGAAAACCAACTAGCCGAATATGCTCCTCGGTGGAAGGCCGCCTCCATTTCATCCAACAACATTTGTTTGTCCAGTTTTTCAATCATATCTGATTTCTCATCGAGAGGAATTGTAAGCAAACATATCTCACTTAAACTTACAGTCCACGGACTGTTGATATTAGTTACTGGAATAGATATTTTCACTTTCCCGACAAATCCAGCTTTCACATTTACAGGGAGACCGAGAGAATTAAGTCTTTCAATTTTAAATGGCAGGTTTTCAAACTGCACTGACCCATGTGTGAGAGCTATTGATATTTGATCAGTATTGATATTGTGAAGATACTTCCCAATGTAACTATTAATCACATATGCTGCAAGACCCTCAAACATATACTACTAAAATATCATCAATTAATGTTATCACTAACAAGAAATAGGTAAAAAAGAAAAACGATAAAATACGAATAACCGTACTCCCATAGATCTAATTGTAAGGGGCACAATTGACATTCGTCCAAATTGTCACCACCCCCATTTACATTTAATCCACTCTAAATAAATAATACTTCAAATGTCAAATCCCTAATTTATAATTTATCAATGTACTGTATATCACAACTCGATGCATTTAAATTAACGCCAATTCGCCCATTTCGTCCCTACCTTTATTATGCTTGCCAAAAACACTTCCATTATGCCATTAGAAGATCAATATTGGGTGTTAAATAAATACGACCAAAGAAAATTAGAAAAACTAAATTAAATGTAAGCACATCATTTAAGTAATGCACACTTAAGAATCTAAAGACTGGAAATGATATTTTGAACACATTGTTTATAGGTTCTATGGTTGCTTAATAGTAAAGAGGTTTCACTCCAATATTTGCACCTTTTACAATCAATCGGTGGAATGCGTGCCTATCTCAGGTACCATATCATCACCAGGAGCATCCTCACCCAATAATGCATGCATTGCAGACATTCACCGAGTTCAAATTATGCAATTTTATCAAAATTGGAAAATGATGGCTAAAAATATGAAAATCATAAAATTCTAAAATGAATATTTCTTTGTCTTGTAACAAAAAACTACTAGGTATGATTTTTGTTTCTTAGATACAATACTATATATCAAGCATTATTTGTCCATTAAGTTCTATATTCAAGCAAAAACAGTTTAAAATAGGACAGTGTGTTACAAAAAATAACACAACTGTTTACCCTGAAATCACCAAAAAAGTAAAAACGTAGCAGGCCTATGATACATCTAGGTATTTCATTATCATAGTGATACTCGTAATAAGTAAACATCATATGAAATTATGATGCATCATAGCCAATGATATCAATTTTAACTCATAAAACAATAAAAAGATCAGTCGCACTATGGCTGATTTATCAATTTCATTCGAAGTAAAATTTGTTTCTGTACATTGACCGTATTTTAAACGGCTATTTCGCTATATATTATATGTAAATTTTCAAGGAATTGTCGAGAAGTACTCGTAATTTACGGTGGCCGCATTTGTCAGGTACGCGCGAGGACAGGTTTTACTGTATTATAATTTTCAATGACCTAATTAAGCGGCCAGATACAGTAATATTATAACACTTCATTATAAACTGTTAACTTTTGTCTGAATGTTTCGAAAGACTAACACAAACATCATCTTCTACAAAGTGAGTAAGAAAACTTTCCTTTTTTATCATTTGAGGCATTCAGTGTGTATTTGAAGTGAAGAAGTGCGTTTGCCGAGTGCTGTCAGTCTGTGATTGCCACCCAGCGTACTTTTCGCAATCTTTTCAATGTAGCGGCAAAAGGCCTTGTTTTAGACCGGAAATTAATTCTTCTATGGGTCGAAAACCAGGAAAACAACACAACAAAGAATCCATATCGCTCTACGCGTCAGAACACAATAAACATACGAGGGTGTGAGGACGTCATTTTTGCGATCTCCACGAGGTTCTGTCCGCAAACATGCCCTTGTACCATCAGCTCATTCAATGAGGTGATTTTTCCCCGAGGATCTTCACTTCCACCTATACAAGATAGCAACTGCTCAGTAGGCATAATCCTTAAAATTACTGAAAAAATAAATGAGCAAGCAATGATTAGATGAGCTTTTCTAGAAAATAGCCCAGGGCAATGTTTATGACCTGTTGTATTTTGAAAAACTCCCCACCAAACAATTTTCATTTTTAATCATATAAATGCATATTTTATATTCTGTAAAAAGTCTTTGGTTGAATATGAATACACATAAAATGAGAAGTAGGATAAATTAATTGCATATGTGTTTATATTTAAGCTATTTGCTAATCTCTTGTTGGTGTAAGTTGTTACAATCTTTAATTATCGTTGTATTTACTCCATTGCATTGTTTATGATGTGTTGTTTGTTTAAAAATCAATTTTGCTTATAAACCTTACTTTAACAATGTTTTGTTTTGACTCATGTCTGACTTAACGCCTAATTATATTTGTGTATTTTAGATGTGTAAAAATCCAGTTCCTAAAAAGAAAATAAAAATATTTGGACAAAAATCCAACAAAATGTGTCTGAGCTTTGTAAATTACCAACAGAGCAACAAGTCATTGACAGAGACACTATTTTGGCTGCTACAGAAAAGAGTATTAAAAGAACATTTAAAATAATTTCTCAAGAATGTGACAACTTGTGGATAAAACTAATTTTCCAACCACTGACAAAAGATCTGTTCCAAGAAAAATGGGAAATTGATCAAGAAAAGGGAAAGAGAATTGAAAAAACTAGGTTCTGAAAAATTTAATTATATTTTGATAGTACAAAAAGAAATGGAGTGTGACTAACAACTGAAGACAAAAATTTGTATAACAAACAAATTGAAACTGACGGCAAGATCAGCTATGTAACCATAAAATTAAATTGTCTTAAGAAAATTTACCTTTCTAAAAGAATAAAGCAAAAGCTATCTGACCAACCATCCTGTTCAATCCCACCAAGTGATTCAAGTGCATCACAGAACGATTCTAGTGAAGACTATTCTAGTGTTAACGATTTTAGTTATACAGACTCTAATGAATGCAATTCCTCTGCCGTTAAATCCAAAAAAAGAAAACAAGGTAGCGTATATGCTGTTAACTTAGTTACAACAACAAAACTATCAACTAGAAAAGCAGCAGCTGTTTGCAATTACTACAAAACTCTGAAATTGATGTTAGTATATCCAGTCAATCTGCTGTTCATAATAAATGGAAAGCAACTAATAAACACATGGAAAAAAGACTTGAAAACAGTTAAAATGGTCCCTTCATTTTCATGGTAAAGGAATCGGAAGAAGAGAAAGAAGTACTTCTAAAGCCAATAGTATTAAGGAATGGCAAAGCAATAACAATATTCAGTGGTCTGAAAGAGCTATTGTACAAATATTGCTTGTAGAAATCAATTGTGATTATTGTAACTGACACTACTAGGTTAATGCTGGCCGTAATGAAGGTGTGATAGTTAAATTGCACCGGCAATTCGAGCACAAAAATTTGAAAAAACCATTATTTGTTGGATGTCAGCACCATCTTCTTGATAGAGTGTTAAAATAAGTTATGGATCAGTTTTACATAGTGGCAAGACAACTTCACCAATTATTAGACATTCTGTTGTAGACACTATTACAGAAAATTATCAAAAACTGAAAACAAATTTTAGAAATGGTTCTGAAGTAATAGATGAAGATCATTCTCAATGGCGACATGACATGGATTTTTTCCATCATTTAATGCTTGTGGTTAAGTTTTACTTTGAAAATTGATATTTTCCAACTTGCAAGCATCAATTGCTTAAAAGGCTTAATTTTTGTTAATACTTTTTGGTCTATGAACCTTCACCAATTATAACCCAACGTTCAAATATATGTGCCAGGAGTAAGCTGTGAAAGTGATACAGGACCTCTTACCATATTGTAAAAACGAACAAACATTAGAAATCAAATTTTGATTAAGATCCAAATATTAAAGCAATTTTTGTATCCATTTTTTAAATTTTGGGAAACAAGAAAGATAAGCAAACTTTTTAATTGATTGGTGGGAAAATTTTTTTAAATAGCTATAAAAGATTCTTAAATTCTTACATCTAGAAACAAAGCTCATCAGAAAAATAGCATGCTCATATAAAGTTGAAACAGTCATATTCAAACTGTTCAGGAGCCTTCTGTTACTGCTCGGAGGAATGCATGTGAAGCGCTTATCAAAAGCATTCCTGAAGACGCTATTGTTTACTTTAGTGATGAAGCTCATTTCCATTGATCGAGAAGCGTCAACAGACAAAGCATGCACTACTAGTCTGATACCCATCCGCAAGAATTACATCAAAGGCCGTTGCATTCACCTAAAGCTTCTGTGTGGCCTGAAATTCCTCCACTGGAATTATTGGTCCCTGGTTTTTTTGTGAAGAGAGTGAGGTAAAAGTTACAGTAAATACAGGCCATTATTTTCAGATTAAAGAATTAGACCTAGGGGAGATTTGGTTTCACCAGGACGAAGCAACGGCGCACACTTCAAGGGCCTCAATGAATATTTTGCGAAAAAACTTTCCGGGAAGCCTGATTTGGAATTGCCCGCCCGTTCACCGGATTTAACTCTCTGTGATTTTTATTTGTGGGTTTACTTGAAATCCAAAGTTTATATCAACCCCCAAAAGAAGTCTGAAAAATTTGAATACCAATATCAGAAAGGAAGTGATCAAAATACCCGCCGATACGCTAGTGAGGGTTATGGATAGTACCAGAAAACGGTTTGTCGAGTGTATAGATTCTGGAGGACGTCATTTAACTGGTGTGATCTTTAAAACTACGCAAAACAAAACCTTAGAGATTTACTTTTATAATAAAACAAAGACAAAACCCTTTTTGAATTACACAGCTTGTTTTATTGGCCTTTGAAAAAAGAAAGTTAGTTTGACTAACCTTGAATATGTATCAAATGCAAATGCCTACATTTAAGCTAAAATTCATTTATCGAGTAAAATATATTTCAAAATGAAAATTAATGCTATAAGTAGAAGATCAAATAAGTAAGTGAAAAATCTTAACAATATACAAATTGAGAACATAGGCGTATAGTGGCACTCTGTGTTAACATGATGACTGCAACTTCATTGGTTTGTTTACCACTCAGGGCATGCATTGGACGACTTAACTTTGGTGTAGTTCAAGAATGCATACATGCACGTGTATTGAAATTGAATACGTAGATCACTTCCGATTAATGGTAAATGTCAGTCGTCATTTGGCGACTATACCTAATGGTAAAAAATGAAGCAGTGTTTCCCCGAGAGTATTTTGCACTCCTGTGTATATCTCACGGTTTAGAAAAAATAATACGAACAACTTATATAACTAGTAGTCAAGGCAATTGTGGTTAAAGAAAATCAAACAATGTTTGAAAATTTAATTGGTGTAACATCAAAGGGATTCCGTGTTTAATCCATCCGCGATTGCGACTATTTACGCTAAGACAGAAAGGAATTTAAAGCAAAATTATTTTTCATAAAAAGGGATCGTGCGCCGCGAACATGTACTGTACACAATTATAGGCAGTTCCCTCATTTACTCGCAGGAAAATGGATAGCAAAATGACATCTAATGCAGTTTAAGAAGATATTTAATATTTCTTTGCTTGTAGTAAATAAATACACATCAGCGCTTGCTTTAGTGTTAGATGATAAAAGATATTAATCTAATAAGATTACCTCAAATAAAGTAAGTTTAAAAAAATGAAAATATTACCATATGGTTATATAAATTGAGACATGGTAGTAAACTATATTTACAGATTTTTGACATCGAAGTGAATCTCAGCATTCATGCTTGGATTTCACCTGCCAAAATTTGCAAAACTTGTTTATAACAAATGAAAGTGTATTAATCAGTAGGAAAACTTCAGTTTAGCAAAGTTAAAAGAAGTTGACAACGTATGGAACATTATAAAAGTTGCTCATACTCAACAGTATATTGAAAGGACTTACCGATTTGATATTTAAACTAAAGCTGTATTAGAAATGAGAAAGGCATACATCATTGAAGGGATTATACCCGATCAAAACGACAATCTGCATTAATAAAATAAATCAATATTAAACAGAATTATTGCCTAATTCGTCTATTAAATTAAATGTGCAATGATATTACAACGAAAGTAAAACAAACGTACAGCTGAATTAACAAGATAAAAGTTTGCACAGAAAAAATCATTCAGGTGAAATTCAAGAGCCTTAAAGTATTCAACAAATATAAACTATGATATAACAATATTTTACGAAACTTTTTACTTACTTAGTTTCTCATTGAAATGTTGTCTTTCATTACTATTAAATATATAAATAAGTTGTCACAATTAAACTATTTTAATGCATACAATGACATACGACTTTACTCTTCCAGTAAGGGGCGTCATCTTTAGAATTTTCTAGGGATATTCAAAATAGAAATTCACCTTTTTAACACAATCTCTTTTACCCAAAACACCCTCTCCACTGAAAAGATTTGTTTCCTTTACACAACTGAAACTATATAATTCATTTACTACTTCAATTACTCACTTAAATTCACAAAAATTGCTAAATTTTTATGTCCTTATATTCATGAAGGGGAATTTCCCTGTCCCCCAGAATCAGTACATCCATTAAATGCAGCAGTATTGATAAGAGAGTTCAACCATGAAAAAAAATTCAGACGGATCACTATATACTAGTTGGAACATGGCTGATTTCTATTACGCCACTGACACTGTCTTGTGCTTCATAGATGCCCACAAGCACTACACTGTGAATTTGATTGGAGAATTTGCATAATGGATTGACTAATATCTGCATATCCAATTAAGCCTTCAACAATGTTAATGAAATTGAGTAGTAATGGCATTATGTTAACCTTAATTCGACAAACGTATAACATGCCATATTTTAGAAGCCGTTCTAGCAATTCTCCAAAACAACAAAATAAAATAATATCAAAACACTCTGGCCAGCATTGCTTTTAATTTTGGAAGCTAGTGCCATCACTTCCATGCTCCTTTCAACACTTGTAAACTATATAGATATCTGCAGAAACAGAATAAAAATTCATGTAAATAGCAGCAGTATTCAAAGTGTAATTTTTACACATAGTTATGATGTCGATTGGACATTTTTTTAAAAATAATCCTTCCAGAAATATCGATATCCACCCTATATAAACCCTGGTAGTAAGAAACCTAATTGAAATTACTATTGTGAAGCACTAACGGTAATACCAATGATGAACATCATTGAGGAAATTGTACTGAAGACAAATAGGGGTAAATGAATTGACTGTTAGTAATTGGGAATAGGCAATTCGCTTAAAATGATGAGCAGCATTGTTCTTAAAAAATAATTGAATTCAAAAAATAATAGAACGAATTGCGTAATCCTTATACAAAAACATCTTTGTATAAATATTCATTCGTTTTTGATGTTCTGCGTTACTTTTGCAATATTTATAATAATTTCTGTGGAATTGCGAAATGAGAATTTGCAACAATTAAAATATTTCAATTAGAATGTCTACTGATTTACAAATGTTACAAAATTTACAAAAATATATTTGTATAAGGCACCTATTTTACACAATTGCAACTCTAATGTCAAATATTTTAGCAGAATAAAATGACCAAAAATTATTTGACCAAATGACCAAATTATTATTTGTTTTGTATTAAAGCATTCATAGTTTAAGTTGTTTTGAAAATTTGATTCAAATAATAATGCATCAAAGTAACCTACTATAAAAACCTATAAGTTATATCAGAACGAGTTGCAATTTGACAACATTATCTACACATATACAGATGACAAGCAATTTACAGAAACACACTTCATTCGTTGTCAGGATACATGGTCAAAGGCAGAACACGTGATTTGAACAGAGTTAGAGAAAGTAGAATTAATACAGAAAGAGCAATGCAGTTGAGAAAGCAAATAATGGATGTCAGTACGGGAATGGCACCTGAGAACTGCTTAAATATAATAATACTACTCAATCCATTCATTAATGAGAAAAAGCCAGTCCAAAGAAAAAGAACCAATGGCCACTTCACGCATGAAATATATGTGATAAGATGACAGCAGAACATAAACAACAACCATACTCCCATGATGAACTGAATGATTGACATTATTAGTAGGAGGAAATCGCCGCCACATAGCTTTTGATCACAAGTAGGCAGTAAAAAGAATAACACAATCAGCAAAGATGAAAAAAGCAGGCCAGTAACATGCAAAAAACCAACTAGACTAGTTAGGTAGCGACGATCGTATGGAACACAGTGCGGCTGCATTTCAGTATCCGCTTCTTGCCTGTCAATTGCTCTTGACATTTATTGCTAAAATCTAAGAAAGATCAATAATATTAAATGATTTTAAAAGAATATATATATATATATACTGTAAAAAAACAAATTCTTATCAAAAACATTTATTTTAGGAATCAACAATTATACTAGAAATTATAATTTAAAAACGCGAGAAGGCTTGATTTACTTTAGAATGAATTTTTAAACCAAATTTTGCATTTACTGGTACAGCTAAGCTAGAGTTGGCAGGTTACTACTTACTAATAAATGTAATTACTTCGCATTTGCATGCATTAATGAAGTCATATAACCAATGAGCTACTAACTGGGACGTACTTGGTAGACAAATCTCCCTATAATTATGGGTAATGCAGGACATTAGAGCATATTAACAGGTTACTAGTAAGTTACTTGTGAGTTACTAGCCTAGTAAGTTACCAGTAACCCGTTTCAAGATTACTTCAATTTGCCAACACCAAGCTCAGCAATTCATTGAACTCAACGTGCGTAGGTGCAGAAACAAAGCTGTTTCTTGTCGTGTCTTCTAAATGAGCAAGTCTGTATTAAATGCAATTTATATATATTATAATTATTATCTACTATAAATATTTAACTAACTTAGTCGATGAGATTTATGTTTACGCGCCTATAAGTAGTGGTTAATTTGCGTGATGAATAAGAGTAATCAAATAAGAGTAATTACAGGATAACAAAATTGCACGATTAAAACTAAGCGCGTAAAATGCTGAACGTCAAATTTGTTCTAAATGGAACTTTCAAATTGGCTAATCATTTCCAATATGTATATTTAGGTGTGCGTATATTTTTGAAGATTACAAGAGAATTTTTAAGAAAGTTTACAAAGCGGAAGTGTGTGTGCAATAATAAAAATATGTGAATAATAAAAAATAAGTGAATTTAAAAATGCTTTGGAAAGTGTTTTGTCAGTTATGTGGACATTTACTAATATAAAAATACAGTCTAAAAATATTCCTTATTACCGAACTGCTACTCTCAAGTCACTTCTTATCGTCCAATAGCTATTCTTTCTCGGCAGTCAATGATCCTTGACCGCCTTGTCTTTCGTTACGTGCTCTCTAGAATTCGTCACCTTATCTCCTCTTCAGAGCATGGTAACTTTCGTGTCGTTCTACAATAGATAACTTGCTCACTTTGATTGAAAACTGCTACTTGCACTCTGATCGTAATGATCCTTGTTGCATTATCTTTCTTGACATTTCTAAAACTTTTGATCGGCTCCCTTATTTTATTCTTCTTAACAAATTAAGTTTATTTGGCTTTGATGATGATTTCATTAAACTCTTCTAGTCTTACCTGTCCAATCGTTGTCAGGGTATCAAAATCAACTCGTCCATTTCTTCTCCAGCTCTTATCTCTAGTGGTGCTCCTGTAGAGTCACTCGGGGACTTTTGGTAATTTTTTACAGGGTATTTATTCGATATTTGACGTCAGCATGACGTCATACCGATAATTTCGGTATTAGTTTGCTATAATTAATTCGCTGTCCCCTCGATGGTGCTTATTTTTGAATTGCTCAAACTTAATTTACGAGGAATACGAACTTTAGCATGTTTAAACCACGTTAACAACTTATTGTAAACAAAAGCAGGTAATGAACGCTTTTTTGTATAAAACTGAGAACAACTGTAGACCAAGGTTAATAGATTTTATCTAGCTTCAACTACTGTTTTACCATCGTACTTTTCCTGTTTATATTATTTTGAAATGATAATCATTGCTTAAGTTCGGCGACAATTTGGGAGTGCTCTCACAAGCACAGGGCGACACGTAGCCTCTGGAGGTCTGACAGACTATTCAGCCCAAATTGTGGACCATTTAGGTTATGTATACGGTTATGTATAAGGAAATAATAAGCCTCTCGTTCGATGTTCAACACGTACATGCACTTATACAACTTAACACCGTGATGATCCCATGCCATTGGCTAGCACGAATGGCTGGTAATTACAGACTATTTAATAGTGAGGTGAGAGATAACAATGAAAATGAGATCCTTTATTTTTCGATGTGAGATAGAAATTAAAAGTGAGACAAATAGGGTAGCACCAGTCACTAAGGTTAAGCACTTTAATTCGCCTGCTACGTTCCAGCGATATGGAACTAAAGTGCTCAAAGATAACGCCAACATCCTCAAACCAGGAATATCCGCTTACATCGATGATATACTGGTTGCCAGCAACACCTTTGAAGAACATCTGGATAAACTTGGCCGCACACTAGATCTGTTACAAAGAGCCAGCCTAAAGGTTAATGGGAACAAATGTTCATTGGTACAGAAAAAGTCATCTTCCTAGGTAGGGTCGTTGAGCCAGATAAGATACCCATCAAAAATAACGCAAAGGAGTTTCTAGAAAAGATTGAGATGCCCTGAAGCTGTGGTGAGGTTCAATGACTCATGGGGTTCTTGAATTATTACGGCATGTTCCTCCCAGACTTGGCAGAGAGGACGAAAACTATTTCCAACCTTCTCAAGAAGTTCGTCAAGTTTAAGTGGACCTGGAAAGAACAAGAAGCATTAGAAGGCATTAAACGAGAGCTTAAGAAGATACCTTCATTAAATACTCCTGATTATACAAAAGACTTCATCATGGACTGCGACGCCAGCGCAGTGGCTATCAGCAGTGTACTGAGCCAAGAAATTAATGGAATCGAAAGCCCTGTCCAATACTTCAGCCGGAAGCTTCAAACATCAGAGAAAAAGTATGGGGCGACAAAGTGCGAAATGCTGGCGTTAGTCGAGTCCTTAAAAAAGTTCCGTCATAGTAGATGACAATAATGAATTTACACTAGTTGATAACTGTGTCAATAGTTATGAAAAATATGAGAATTTACCTAGTTTTTCTGAGGATGATTTTTCTGACACTGAATATACTTATAATAATAGTTAATCCGAAAATTTAGAGTCACGTAAGCTCCCGCAGAGAAGGGCGAGAGCCAATCAAAATTATGATCCCAACATTTGGGACCTAAACCTTATAACTCCATTTAGGAATGTACACAAACAGTCAGAAACGAGAGTCGCCAGCTCCACCATCCCGCCGTCGAGTGAGAAGGAGGATGGAAAGTAGCAGAGCCAATTGGGAAGCCTCTTCTAGGCAAGAGAGACATGTATCTCTGCTTGTTGAGGCACGCAATAGGAAAAGAGGACGAAACGATGGTGCTGAGGAGAATCTGATTCCGTGTGGGCAAAACGTAGCTCCATGACTTGGAGAGGAGACAGCAACAATGATGAGGCCCTCAACATCTCGTCCCTACGTGGAGGAAAACGTATCCCCACGTGCGCGAGAGGAGCTGGCCACCCATCCCACAAAAACTTATAAATCGAGAACCCCTTTTAGTGAATTACAAATTGTAAATACACCCCAACTAAGTGACTTGATAGCCCCCTCGACCTCATCGACTGGAACCTCCACTGTCAGATCCCAGAAGAAAGAAGAAGAAAAATGTTAAGAGTCAGTGAGGAGACTTTACACCCATTTTACATAGCAACCAGAAAGGCTACCACTATTTTACGTGACAATATATCCGAGGAAACTAAAAACCAACTCTGTAGTACCTATAATGGTCGAGAAATGAATTGTTCTATAGATGTTATCCCCTTTGTGATAGACGCGGCCCATCGTCCTAAAGTGAACACAATTATATGTTATGACTCAAAAATGTTAGAGGGACTTAGTTGCCTCTATTGGCGGAGCACTGTGCACATATCCTTTGATTACGACTTCAACATATATAACCTATGTCAATTCCTAAACAGCGGAAAAACAATCGACAGTTTCGAGTGTGTTAACATAGATTTCAACAATCTCTTGGTGATATATTTTATACAAATACATGAAATTTAAATGGAATCCATCATGGAGCAGATAGAAATAGCTTATCAAATAGCTAAATTGGAAGGCATCTGCCTGATGATGATACTAAGGGAGGAATATGAAGAGAGTGTGCTGGAAACAATCGAGAATCTGCATTTCAAAATGGAAAATTTTACAATTTTTTCAAAGGACAACTAACTCCCCCTCTCTCCGTACGTAACGAATCAGTTAATGATAACAAAGCTCTTATACACTGATCTACTGTTGTGTCAACAGGTATCATCATATAGGCTAGCCGTCAATCAAAAGCTTATTATCGACGTCATCCCCCAAGCCCAAACTCTAGAAGTAACGGATCCTTATACGCTGTCTCTTCACACTATCACTGATATGCGCATCAGTTTCACCTTCATACAGAGCGAACAGACGCTCACAGAAATTAAGAACGTCTGGTCTGAAATCAAAGCTGATCACAACCCCGAGTCCAAATGGCGACAATTAGATATTGTGAGCCCATCACAACACTATCACTCCTCCATTGATAGAGTGCTAAGAGAGATAAAGGTTTTCTACAACACCCAAGATAGAAAGAATTTCAAAGAGCAATTATTCGCGGAGAAAAACTTGCCCAATATCTATGCTCGTGGCGCTGTCTGGTTGCTTGCAATTTACTTAATGAAAGAACCACAACTACGTATCCCAATGACACATGAAAAACGTTCGTCGCTGGCCAAAGTTACAACCCATGAGCTAGCAGTATGCCCACTGTCATGGAAGATAAAGAATAGGTTACTGTACAAGTGCAACCCCCCTCGTCACCAGGAAAGACTAAGCACCCAATGGACAAATTCGAAAAATATTATGCCCAACTGGTGGGGGCGACCAGTGTAACTGGTAAGATGTCTGTTATCTTGACCAGCAATCGACTTGGCATCTGTCTGTCAGACATTAATATTTTCTCAGACACAGTAAAGAAGTACATGTGGGGAGCAACCTCGGAAACCAAGATTGCAGTATTTCATTCAGACAACGCCCCAATGAGTACAAGGAGACTCATAGAACGACTACCCGGGTCTACTCACCAGTTTTTAGAAAGGATCCAGAGGCATGACCTCCCTCGCGAAAACCGAATCCTTCTTTAGAGCCCAGCAGATAAAATACCCGGAATGTGGCTACGGTCAATTTCTTGAGTCAGTACGACAGGTCAACAAGGAGGGGAAAATCATTCCCATCACCATTTTTGATCAGGTTATGTGAACACCAGAACAGTTTTATAAAGAGGAAGAACTACTAGCCTCCTCCGCAGTACAACTCTCGCCACAGATACATGAGTTAATCGAAAGAGTAAATCTAGAGAAATTCAGTGGTCCAGTATTATCTCCCAAGCCAACACCCCAGTGGTCGATTACCGAAGACGAGCGTATATTGATGGTTGAACACGACCCTCGCAACTTCCAAGAAGACCTAATGATCCAAAAGAGAATCCTGGTCGACTGTCATGACAAAGACGTGCTTTCACTCATGAAGTGGTGCCTCACGGAAATTTTTACAAAGGAAGAGCTGGTCATTCTGCAATCCCCAGGGTGAAAGGTAGCCTTGGATGTGGAATGTACCACTGCTCAGGTGCGCATCTCCAGCAAGCAAGTAGATAATTTGAGACACAAGGGCTTAAGAGGAAAATTTTGGGATACCCTGAAAGATGCAAGAATAAATTATCCAGTAATGATTGGAACCACTAGTTTGGGAGCTGCCGTAGAGTCTCACGAGTTCGCGAATAATATAAGGACTTCAAATCTCCTATGCATACCACCGCCCACTATCGAGACGCCACTGATTCAACCCAAATGGAAGGTTCAGAAGCCTAAGAAAAGGGTAGCTGCTCATCTATCCGACAAGATCAATTTCGTCAACAGTAAGCAGGAAGCCATTAAATCAAGCAAGGTGGAGGAGTACAAAGTGGTAAGAGAAAAGCTAATGGCTGGAGGAAATTCCGAGTACGTCTTTATTGATGGAAAATTGACCATCAAGGATATCTTTAACCATGGCTTGCCAATCCACATGCAATTGGAGAAAATACATAAAGGAATCTCAAACCTACAGCCTCGAGTGCAAATTGTTTTTCAAGTGGCGGGAGACCTAATGTGGATCAACAACATAGAAAATATAACAAGATATTATGATGTAACAAAAAGAATCGAGATTATCACTATGATCAGAGCCAATGTCTCTGATCCAGATCAAATGACTCTCAGTCTAGTGCAAGAATTCTGTTCATTGTTTGTCGACCACGCCACCACTATGGGTTCCCTGAGGGACGTGTTTGTCCACTTCTATCTGGACACAGAGATCAGAGCTGACGATGCACACACTTCCGATATGGAAGCAAAGATGACTCTAATGATCGCCCTCAAGGGCCTTAGACTGTATGAAAAGTTTTACGACACCTTTATGTGGCGTTTGAACAACCTAAGATGAAACTGTCCCATTAGCTTCAAGATGCCAAACCTCAGGTTCGTCCACCTTATAGATGAAGTAGTCACGCAACAAGAAGTGCTAATGCAAGTGACACGAGAACCACCATATGCCAAGGTTCAAACTTGGGAAGGTGAATTAGCCATTAAGATGATAACAGCAACTCAAAGTATTGTGTATGGGCCCGCTCTCCAGTTGCTATCCGAAAATTAATTTGAGCAATGATACCATGCCATTGGCTAGTACAAATGTCTGGTAATTACAGACTATTTAATAGTGAGGTGAGAGATAACAATGAAAATGAGATCCTTTATTTTTCGATGTGAGATAGAAATTAAAAGTGAGACAAATAGGGTAGCACCAGTCACTAAGGTTAAGCACTTTACTTCACTCTGGAGACTTCGCTTCGGCTGGGAGCCATACGAATTGGTCATCTTGGATTTTACCTAAAGTAGTTACTTACTTGAATGAATTACCAATGTTATATCTATAAGTCACTTGTTATTTATTCTACTCTCTGGAATCGGGGCTGTTATGTAACACTACTTAAACCTTCTGCAGAGTCAATTAGTTTTCTCAACTCATCCTGTCTACTGTACGTCGATGACACTGCAATTTTCAACTTTGGTTGTTCTTTTGCCTCCAATATTACTTCTAATCTTGAGCTTTTGGTTACTTGGTCATCTGTTAACCATCTTGATTTTAGCCCAACCAACACATGTAGTATTTCCTTTTCTGTATCCTCCTTCTGATCTGCCGCTCCCAGTAAACTTTTCTCCTCATCATAATCATCTTGAAGTTCGAATTGCTGCTAACTTAAATTCATTAACAAGAAACAAGTTTTTGCATGATTTCAAAGTCATAATTCGTAACACACTCTAAATAAGATGTTTTCAACAAAAATATGTCATTAAAATATAATGCCTTTGGTACAAAATTACAAGATTGAGTCCCAAGGTGTACAAATTTGCAGAGGCAATTTCAATGAAAATATTCACAACAGAAAAAATTTCTTAATGTCATCAGAAACAATTGAGACTAGCAGTGCCGAGCCGCCATATAAATATTTTTTAGCACTTCCATACAATGAGTAAGAAATTAGTAGATGATTGTAACAACTGCAAAACAAATCTTCATAAATACGAGGTAATAACAAATATGTTTCAATTCAATTAACTTTCAAAAACAAGAAAAATTTCTTGATAAATATAACATTCTGTATCTGCAATTTTTCTTGCAATCTAAGACTTGATTAGTTGACAAAACATATGCAACTGTATTAAATACTGCTGTGGCCAAAATAATAGAGCACCCACAGTATTTTCATGAAATTAATAAAATAAGACTGACGATAACAATTAATTACTTTTAGCACAGTTAATACATTGTTAAAGTAAAATGACAATCATAAAGCCAACATTTACTCAATACTTAGTAGGATAATGTAGCATCGCTGGTAGTTGTTACTATTTATCGGCCAGACCTCGTGCTTTTCTTGTTAGTGACTGGTAATTGTAATATTTGTACATATTGTAAATATTGTATATATAAAGCCGAAAGCATTTTGTAAATAGAAATGGTTTGAACTGTATTCTCTTTGAGTTCACTAGAATCACACCCCAGTGATTCTACAATAAGACTTCTGTTGGATGACAGTCAATCTCATTGCTCGATCATCTGCAGATGTTGATTTGTGAGATGCATCACAATTCTTTCTAAAATCAAGCTCATTGTGTAGAGAATTTTGTACAGCATGAACAGATATTTTCAAAATATTTGCAATTTTTACTTGTGAATAACCAACATCCCAATATGCTTTAATCTGACAATGTTTAAGCATGCTAAGGTTACAGTTTCTATTCCTTCTTCAAAAAATAAATCGAACAATTCATAACACTTTTGCCTATCTGGCTGGAATCAATGGTTTGCATTCAATACAGTACTCTTTAGCAAATAGGAAAGCTGGTGAAAAAATCAGTTTGAAAAATAGAGCTCAATGCATTTATATTACTTTTACAAGCAAATATGATTAAAACTTCCACAAAACTAATAGGTGCTCTATTATTTTCACCACAGCTGTACATGCAAAGTTTAACAAGTATATATAATATCAGTATATATTTAGGATACAATTATATATATATTTGACTATGAAATTCAGACCATTTAGTGCATACATACAACAAACCAAAAGAACTGATAACAAACTATGTAAAGTTTCAAAAATTCTCTTGTTTATACTTTAAAGTTCTTTAAAAATCATTATCCTTAATTAAAGTATTAGTTGGGTTTTCAAAACCTGATTTGCTTTAAAAGGTAAATTAGAGAAATCTTGGTTCAATATTGTTCTAAAAACACTTTAAAGTGGCTTAAATATACTTTAAAATACTAAAGGATTAATATATTTTCTAAAATCTATAATNAGTATATATTTAGGATACAATTATATATATATATATATATATATATATATATTTAGCAATTATAATTGTATCATATTATATTATATTTTTAATATTATATTAATTTCCACCAGGATTTTCAATTCCAATTCCTTGCAATTCAATTCCAATTCCTAAATTTAAAAAAGTCAATTCCATTTCCAATTTATGATTTTCACAGAAGTCAATTCCTAATTTCAGAGTCAATTCCTAAGGCAATTCCTGTAAGAATTAGGGCAATTCCATTTCTTGATTATATTGATTTTTCATTAATTTTTTGTGTACCCGTATTTTGGAACTATTTTTTCACTTTTCTTTTCCCTAATTTAGCTATTTTAATTTTTCATTTCAAGATGTTTAATTTAATTATTGATATCTTTAGTTTGCATTATTGACTATTAATTAATTGCTTTATTAATCCAGTTTAACATAAGATGGAAGACCAAAATTAGGGCGATATTGTTGAATTTTCTCCCTCGGGTGAATAAGTAAAAATTTCTTCCAGAATCACCTTATTGTGAGTAACCATTCACGTAACGTTTTCTTGATGAAAAACGATTATTTGTTTGAATAAAATGCTCCTAAAAATTTCAACAATATACATGTATTCAAACTATTGTTTTTGAGACTATTTAGAGTTAAATTTTAAGTCGATTCCTAGATCAATTCCTTTTTTCACTGAATGTCAATTCCTAAGTCAATTCCAATTCTAATTCCTTAAATAGTAATTGAATACACTGATTTCCACATTATGCTATATTTCATCATATTAAAAAAAACAATAATAATTGTGATTGTATTATTATATGCAGTGACAAGAAGCAAACTTCTATTATTTTGTTATTGATAGTAATTAAAGATATTAAAGCACAGGACGTAGTAAAATTTGACTATGAAATTCCGACCAGTTAGTGCATAGATATAACAAACTCAAAGAACTTATAACATAATATGTAAAGTTCGAACATTCTCTTGTATAATCTTTAAAGTTCTTGAAACAATCATTATTCTTAATTAAAGTATTAGATGCGTTTTCAAACCCTGATTTGCTTTAAAGGGTTACGTAAGGAAACCTTGGTTCAATATTGTTCTACAAACACTTAATTTTTTTAAAGCAGAATAAGGTTCGTTTAAAATTCTTAAGTATTAATTTATTGTCTAAAATCTATAATTGTCTTTAAAATGCTTAATATGTTTACAATTTTCTCAAATTGCAATGTATGCAATTACTGAAATAACTTCTTTGATTTAGAACCAACATCTTCAACTGTTGGGATGCAATTATATACAATGATCTATAATTATAATAAGGTATCAAACAAAAATATTTGTTTCGGAGCTATGTAATTTCCCAACAATAAGATGAAAAATCCACTTTATAATTTAAGGTAACGCTTTTATTATTACATTTAAGTTTTGTTATAAGCATATTTTGACCAAGGCCCTGCGCAAGCTAAGGCCGGCCCTGCAATTAGATATTGATTTTCAATTTCTGAGAAAAACGAAACTTCTCTTGATGAGTATTTTAAAAACAAAAAAGTATGCACATTAAATGATGCAAAAAAGGCAAACAGATTAAACAGAATTCACATTTAATCCGAATCTAAGTTCTCAGTATCGGTTTGATCTTTAAAAAAATAGTTATTTTCCAAAAAGGTAATTTTGGTTAAAAATGATTAGGCTAACGCTCTAAAACAACCAATAAGAGAATTGCAACATTTTTTGGTCTAAAGAGTTGGTATCTTGATGTTTTGCCCCCTTCAGTTTCACCAAACATGTGTTTCGCGATTAGAATGATATACCTCGAACAGGGTTTTGAGTCGAGTTTGAGTTACTTGGACCGAGTTCGAGTTTTTACGTTTCAAGTTCGAGTATTTTTTTAAATGAAATTCCGAATTCAATCAAGTTTGTTTCTAATTCCAAGTTTTTATAGTAAAAAACGTTTGTATTACAAGCTAAAAAATAGTTTTTGTGATTGGTAAGAAAATTGATATTTATAAAAATTTAATTTTTACGGTATTTTCGAGTGGATTTTCTAACGAGTTCAAGCTCGAGTTTTGATGATTTCTTTTCCGAGTTTTTCAGAACGAGCTTTGAGAGCTTATTCGAGTACTTGAAAACCCTTACATCGATCTTGATTTAACTTGAAAACCAATCAAATTAGAATCATAATAGAGGTGGCAAATAGCAAAGACATCAATTTTAATTGTTAATTTGTTATATTAACTTTCAATGCTAATAGGTTTAATATTGAATGAACATTTGGAAGTAATATATTGTTTATAGAAGTGATGCATTAATTTTGAAGTACTGAACAAAGCGCATATATTTGTTGTTATAATAATATGTGTAAAAAATTGAATAATCAAAATTCAAATTTCACCTAATGTAAGGACTTGATTTAACTAAAAATGTAAAGATTTGTATAAATACAAATAATTGAATAAAACTTTATGAATTAATCGTTTACTATGCTATTGTCCTTAAATATATACAGTGTGCTACGAATTTCATTAATTATGCAAAGATATCAGTCTATATCAATTACTTTTTACCTATGTTATTGCATTTCTCATAGTTTTTATATTATATATATACATATATATATATATTTGCTTAACATAGGTTTGTGGTGTAAGTTAAACACAGCCATCTGTTAATGGAATTCAACCAAGTCTATATCTATTATATATTACACAGGATTCCTATCCCCAGATACAAATCTTATTATTCACTCAAAGGTGGGGGTATCATAAAAGAGCCCAAATTCTACTCATTATTATCATGCAAATATGAAGTTAGCATAAATTTTCTAGATTTAATCATATTTATATAATTTAAAAGGTTCTGTCTCACTTCCCCCAAACTCATTTCCCCCAATTCGGATGTCACAAATTATTAAATACCATTAGAGACACAATTTCAATGAAATTGTAATTATATATTTAAATATATATATATATTTCTTTAAACTTTATCTTGAATAGTTTTTTCTGTAGTTAGGATTGCTGAAATACAGAATTACAATTAAATAAATGTAAATATGTGCTATAATTATAAGTATTGACTGTTTACATATTATATACATATATTTTAGCCCGACACAGTTTTGATCTAACCTGATGATTAAAGAATTGTGTTAGCATGCCTTGTTCTCTGTAATTTCATAATTAATAGCTAATATATAAATGCTAATTTTTGTCATATTCATTTTGGACTAATTTCGGGTAGCTTATCTGTTTCTATAAAGTATTTTACAGATTCATAGTGTAAGACAACACTGCCATTTCTAATATGGAAATTACATGTTTAAATCCTGTATGATCTGGTTTTTGAAATGCTCCTTTATTTTTGTAAACACAAATTGTTTAACAACTGGGTGATTTCTGTATTGTATTTGTAAATAGCAAACCAATGTGATACATTATTACAATTTTTCCAGATTTCTGGTCCTCCTTTAGAAATATGCTCAAGTATTAACTGCTTTAATGCAGGGGTGTCATGAAAGAGCTGACTCCCACTCATTTTGTTGCCAGGCTAATTCTACATTCCACTAAAATACATATAAAAAATTACATTCAGCATTTTCAAAGTTATAAACAACTTTTGATTACTGCTAAAATGAATAGAATAGTCTGACAGCAGAAACAACAAATACTATCTGATCAGGAAATCTATCAGATATATAAAAAAATTAGCAAAATTATTACCTATTACAATAATGTACAAACTACAAAAATAATGAACATAATTAAATTTATAATTAAATCTAAACAGATTTTCAGAGGACAGCTAAATGTTTACTAAATGCATGTTCAAATGAACTCACACAACTATTTCTCATTATTTATGATCAATTGTCCTTCGCATTTGATAATCATGCTAGTGAAATTGGCAAACTGCCTCTTTAAAGGATTTATGAAAGGAATGAATGAAGGCTTATACGAGGTAGCAATTCTAAAGAATCAAGAAAATGCGGAAACTTTTGTCGCCTTAACACATTTCTTAGTATTTATTTGAAATTTTTTAAATTTTATATGCATTTTTTGTCCTATGAGCTTAATTTTGTAGGGCTGTTACTATTATGGCAATAAATCAATTTTATCATATTAGCTTCTAAAACATTTTACACACTTCTTTAGTTCCGCGTCCTGATATATAATAACTATTGCGACGTCCACGTTTATATTTATATATATATATATATATATATATATATATATAATTAATATAGGAAACGATGTATTTTTTGACACTAGGATGTCTCTTAATTGCTGGTCTGAAATGTTAGAAACTATTTTCTCAATTTTTGAAACGTTAGTAAAAAATGGTCAAGATACTATTTTACTAATGTATTTTAAAATGGTTTGTAAAAAAACTCTGATTCTGAATTGCATGATCAACTCGTGTATTTAGACCAGGAGCGTAGCCATCCAGGTTTTGTGATGGGTCCTCGGGCTTGTGTGGGTAGGCGTTGCACAAAAAATCGTCATCAGCTTCAGGAACATGTTTTCATTGAAGTTACTTCTGTTACAATTAATTATAAAAATGTAGTAATATCACAATAAATTGGCGTTATTTACTGCTCCCTACATTTTGACATTGAATTATATTTGCGTCTAGTATCAGTACATTTTAAGGTCTGGTAAGAATCATAGAAAAATGATTATTAATACAAATAGAACATGAATTACAAATCATTATGTGCATTATGCAACAGCATCAGATCACACCACTATTCTAATAAGTTGACTTACTATTCACTCTGATAGTTGGGACCTGGCTCCCCATAGATACACCACTGATTTAGTCATTTGGCAATATTCTATTATTTTGAAAAAAACTAAGAAAATGTTATCGGCCAAGTAAAGAACTGAGATATGACTGCTTACTACGTGATTCTAAGTGCCATAGCAAATGCGAAATCATCTATGTGATCGCCACAAAACAAAAGCACATCAAGTTCTCAATGTGTTTTTACTGACTATTTCATCTTATAAAGGAATAATTAAACATATCATGTTGTATATGAGTTTAACAGGCAAAGTCCAACATATGTGATGACTTTGTAAGACTCTTATCGCCACTTTGTAGATTAAACCTGCAGAAATTTTTACTGCAGCGTAAAATTTCACTGCATTACTAAACGTTAATAAAAATGCATAAAATTTTTAATGCAGTGTTTCTGGATGAAATGTATTCTATTTATGCCTGGAGAGCAACGAAAATGCGATGTTATTAAATTAGTTATGATGTGAATTTCTTTTTCAGAGTTTCTATTCAATTTCTATTTGGTTTGAAGAATACGAGTTACGCATGTAATTAATTTATGAATTTAAAAATTTTAAATAATTCCTACTCATCATTCAGATGATTTGATGGCTGCACCAAGAAGGAATATTCGCATCTTAATGAAATTTAGAATTCCAGCTATTTTAAATGATATCAGAAGTAAAATTCAAATTTTTTAATGGGAACCATGATTTTTTGATGTTCGCAAAATGGGGAATGTTGGCATCTACTTGCACTAGGATGTATGGTGTTTTTTTAAGTTCATAAATACAACTTTTGTTCCATGTTACTGATAAAAATTGTACCAAAATTATTGGTAAGAAATGAAACTAATTAAAGCAATAGTTTTTTCACTCATATTTTAAATAATTACATATTTTATATACAATATGGAAAATATTCCAATTTTATGAAACTATGTCTATTTTGAAATAATATGAATTAGAAAGAATATATGATATTTACTAAAACAAAAAAAATCAAATCTTTACATAAAAAAAAGGCAGCGCAATCATTTATTGTGATAAACACCAGTCTATGCTTTGTGCAATCTTTTTGGCATTGCAGGCTCGGATTTTTCTTTCACAAAATACATCTCCCCTGAATGCAGAGCACAAGATAGTGATTGATTCTGTTTGTGATTGGTTGTTTATCTTGAAATCACATGATCGCATGTCATGCTGCGTTCAGGTTTACCGTGAGAACCTCTTTGTACATTTATATATAGATATGATTGCAATGATTGTACAATAGACGCATCATCTGCTTTTTAATCTCCAGCATCTATTTTGAACTAACACATTCCATCAAAAGTGATAGATTGACCTGGTGGTGTTGTAGGTCCGCCTTGTCTGGTTCGGTCTACTTGATGCTGAATAAGAGTCCGTGCTACTTCCCTTCTGAACTGGATGTGGGTTGTCGTATTCTGTGAATTGATATGATTGTAGAATTAGAACAATGCAACAACAACCAGATTCAAGATATGGGAAAATAAATTCCACCACCACTTCTTCGCATACATCCACTAATCCCATACCTCCATTGTATATCTTTATTATATACGGTTGCGGGACAATGTCTTTTCAACCTTTTTCCACACGCTTCTCTGCATTGTGTATTGATGTCATCCCACAATAATTACTAGCAACAGCATTCTTGTCATTCCACTTGAGAAATAGAACTCTTCCATCCTAACGAAAACTATATGAACCTCTGTATTTGCGCTGAATGTCTTTGCTTGATATCAGAGAGCAGTTTCCAGCTAGATTTTCTCTCACAATGCCACAAACACGAGTATATGTGATCGGAAAGAAGCTTACGACTTGTGAAAAATTTGTCAAGAAATAAACTTGATTATTGTTCTTTGAAATACGTTCTTACATTGTAGTTACAACATGAGCTACTTTATCGCATTCAGATTTGAATTGGCTAAATAGCATCTAAATCGCACAAGTCTGTTTTTTATGAAGTGCTTTACACTGCGCAATCCTATGTAAGGGACAATTGATTCATCAATGCTAAGCTTCTCGTGAAAATCTCCAAACTACTGGCATTGATTTCGAAGCATATCAACTAGAGGAACAACTTTTTGCTACTTTGATGAGTTCAGATTATTATTGTGAATATCTTTTTATCGCTCCAAATTTCTGTCTGCTTATGCTTTTGAAAACACCGGTGTTTTTAACTCGTAGGCTGTAGATCAATAATCGTTTTCAGATATCATACGATAATAACCGCTTATAATTAATAATCCCAAGAAATGTCGTTTTCATCAACCTTGAAATTTTATTCGTTTTTGTCTCTCTATGCATATAAATTTGTTTGATCGGTGATATAGCAAATCATTTCATCATTGACAAAAAGCTGGAAGATCTTGAAAACATACTCGCCACATAGATCAGTGACAATACTTTCATCTTCAGGAGTTTAATGAGGAGGCAGTGATAGCTTTTCCTGTTTATATCATCTTCTTTTATCTGTAGCAGAATCTGTTTCTTCATTGTTTGAAGATTCAACAACTTCATAAGGCACAAAGTCATAATTTAATGCCACATTGTCTGCTTCTACATCACTTGCAAATTCATCATTATTGAAAGTAGGAAGAAATTCTAAATCAATTTTATCCGAGATGATGTTTTCAATTTTCTGCGAAACAATCTTAAGAAATCTGTGCACAGGCGCTCCGTAGAAGGACTTTGCATCCATCTTCAAGTGCAGGAAGGTTGAAAGTGAGCGTGCGGATTCTATAAGCAAACCGTTATAAAATCAATAAATAAATTACTTAAACGGCATGTAATTATTATTATTATTATTATTATTATTATTATTATTATTATTATTATTATTATTATTATTATTATTATTGAAATACTTGTATTCTCTAATGGAGAAGTCAGATTAACATAAAAATAAGTAGCAAGGCACAAAATTAAAAGCGACATTTGGTGCAAAAGCACTTTATATAAAATGTACACGTAACAGCAGGGTTAAGATAAGGGCTGACCATGGCAGAAAGATGAGATTTCAGTGCTGTCCTGTATTTGTCCAAGGGCCACCTGAAGGAAATAACTCAACGCTTTAAGAGTTCTTTTGCAGCAGTAGCGGTTCTAATGAAGAACGAGTTGTTTTTGCTGAACTTGGTACTCCTTGGAAGCTGAAACAGACGACAATCGGAAAAATCTGCATAACTACAGATGTAGAAAGTGATGGAAGAAGGAATGTCCAGATCGACTTTGTTATTGACATTTCTCCACATTAGAATCTGATCAGACAATATAAACTGGTAACAAATAGGCAATTCTCCCAGCTGAATTAACAGGTTTTTATAGTCTTTCTTTCCAGCTACCCAGATTAGGCCTCTCTAATGGAAAGATTCAAGTAACTTCAGACTCTTTATATTGGGTGACCAGGCAACTGAACAATAAAGTAGTATGGACATGACGCAATATTTTACAAGTTTGAGTTTAAGGTACGAAGGTGCATTTCTCGGGACAGAACGCTTTATAAAGTGTAGCGCCTGATTACACTTTCCAAGTTTGGCAGCTATGTGCTTATCCCAATTTAAATTACTGCGAATAAGTTCTCCAAGATCAAGAATTTCCTTCGTCTTTGTAAGGTCATGTTCGTTTAAGGTAAGAGAGATGTCGGGAGTCTTGTGTGATGAAAAGGAAATATACTTAGTTTTGCTTGGATGAAAATCTAATAAATTCGCAGAGAACCAGGCGAAGAGTTTGCTGATGTCGGACTGCAGTGCCTCAAAAGAAATATAATTAACCTGTTTGAAATCGTCAGCAAAAATAAAATATTCTGAGTTATCAATAATATCGGGGAGATCATTAATAAATATTAAAAATAAAGCGGTCCCAGAACACTGCCCTGGGGAATGTCCGACGTAACAGGCAGAAAGGTAGAAAAATAAGAACCAATTTTTACACCCTGAAGACGGCCGGTAAGATAAGAATAAAACAGCATTAAAAACTTTTGGTCAAAACCAAAGTTACAGAGTTTTTCCAAAAGTTATCATGCTATAGAGAAACGAATTCTTAAAATCAAAATACACTGTGATAGTAGTAGTATTTCGATCGTAATTTCGGTAAAGGACGTCAAGATAGGAACTAATTGAGTGACGTTACTTCTTCGTCTCATACATACATAATTGATTGGATATGCCCAATAGTGATTGCTTTTTCAATAAGTAATCCTTAATTTTTCTTTTAAAATGCTTATAATTTTGTTTGATTTTTATTGTAACATTCAGATTACTCCATAATGCGCAGGAACTAAATGTAAGAGTCCTGACGATTAATTTTACTGCTAATTTTATTTGTTCTTTGATTGAACATAATATAATCTTATAAAAAATTTAGAGAATTACGTCCATTTATAATCTTATGACTTAAACACAAAGATTGATATTGAATAGAATAAAGTGGCTACAAAATATTGTAAGATGATCGAAGTTCATTGATTGACTGATGCTTATCAATAAAATTTAGCGATCTTAAGCCCCAATTATAGATTTTTGCTAAGGATGACCTTTTGCGAGCGTTGATACTTTAAAAAACAAAGGAACAATAATTAAATTGACTTAAAGCAAATGAATGTATCAATTCTGTATGAAATGATTTCTCTACGTGCCTAAAGGTGTGTTCCCACTATCGACTTTTATCATCTGTCAAGAAATCGGTGATAAAAGTCGATAGTGTGAACACTCTATCTGCTTTTTTATCAGCTGATAAAAGTCGATAGTCTGAACGCTCCATCCCATTTTATGGCAAAACAGCTAAATTACTGTCATCTGATAATTTATCAGTTGATAAAAGTCGAGTCTGAACGGTAATAAAACTAGTCGAATAGCTACTTGAAACTAATTGATTCTCAAGTAAGTAGGGAACAGACTTCCAAAACGTAAATTATTGTCGTTGGAATATTTCAACTTTATATTTCAGCTTTAATTGCTAATTGAAATATTTTATACACGAGATCGAATTATTTACTTATTTGGCAAAAAATGTACTCTTTATAAAATATATTATCAGTTGCAAGATTCACTTCACGGAAATATTCAAATTATAATCCAGAGTTCTTTGCGCATATGAGAACTACAAGTGCCAAACGGATTAATAATTTTAATAGTTGATCATTATATAATTACGGCAACGATGAACCAGCAGTGGGCGCATAATGACGTTCTTAAATTTATCTTATGGAGGAGGATGAATGTGTTTGGAACGTGCAAAATGAGCTGTACCATAACAAGGTCCGAAGATCATTCTAATTGAACAGATGTTGCTATTTTTCTCACTGTCAATCAAAATATAATTGGAGTTATTTCGTTCAGACTATCGATTTTTTATCAGATGATAAAAAAATAGGATGATAAAAAATCGCCAATGTGAACGAAAATAATTGCATTTTCGATTAAATTCTGCTGATAAAAGTCGATAGTGGGAACACACCTTAAGGCGAAATAAGTATTTTACACCAACCGCAACTTTTCGTAATTTAAAAGAATGAAATTCATCAAATTTCAATTCTCTATCGATCACTACTCTTAGATAATTAACAGAATTACTTTGCTTATTTTCATTATTACATACTTTAATGCTAATATTTTCGGAAATTTTTTTATGATCATTCAGTGAAGAAATAGGAAATTGTCTTATCTGCATTAATTTTCAATATATTTCTCTTAAAATATAAAATTAGGTCTCAAAGTCTTCAGTTAATTCAGTCGCTTCATAAGGATTTTGAGCTGTTTTTTATATAAATGTATCATCGGCATATTGATATATAGTTCCATTAGGAATTGCTTCGGAAATATTATTCACATAAAGAGAAAACAATATTGGTCCAATTACAGTGTCTTGAGGAACTCCCAAATTGGTTGTTACATAGTCTGAATAGATACTATCAATTTTTACGCTTTGCTTACGATCATTAAAAAAACTAAGAATAAATTTAATCGCTGTTTTGCTAACGCCTTGATTAAGCAATTTTGACTGTAAAATTTCAAAGTTCATCTAATTAAAAGCCTTACTAAGATCAAGGAATGCAACTGTCGTGGATAATTTTTTATTTAAATTAGATTTTTTTCTGTAATTGACAAAATTGCATCTGTCGTCCTGAAATATGGCTTAAAACCGTATTGATTTTCTGATTGAATACGATTTTCCTTAATAAATTTATATAATTGTGCTGCAAGAATTTTTTCTAATATCTTTGCAAACGGATGCGTAATAGTAATGGGGCGATATTTATTGAGATTTAGTGGGTTGCCTTTTTTGAATAGTGATGAAATATTAGAATTTTTTAACATATCTGGATACTGATTGTCAATGATACATTGATTAAAAGCTAGAAGATATTCGCCAAGGATATGAAAGTACTTTTTAATTATCCAATATGGTAAGTGACTGGAGCATCATGATTTGTTTTCATCAAGTTTAGGAACTTCTTTTCTTAAATCGTAATATGAAATTAATGTGAAGTTAAATTAAGTTTTGACGTTACTATCAATTTTAGTGTTCGAAGAAATTTTGTTTCCGATAGATTTAAATTCAAACTTACCCATGTTTTCAAAAGTTTTGTTTAATACATTTGCAATTTTGCGTTTATCCCTGTTATCATCACGTAATCCTTCAATAATTATATTTAAACCTTTAGATTTCCCAATGCTTCTCTTTACGAAATTCCATTTTTGACGCACCTGTGATTTCCCGCGGGTTAAATGCCAACATGTGGTCACCGGCTTTGAATGTATAGATTAGTTCAAATGAAATGTTCCGCAAAAAATTAGTAAAATGTTCTTCATCAAAATTAGCAGTCTCTTGAAAAAAATATTTTCCTTGATTTGACGTTAATTTATGAATACTTACGTAAACACAAAGATTGTGATCGCTAAATGATTCAAACGTTAAAGTTTTATACTTATTAGTACTGTCAGAAAGAAATTAATCGATTAAATTTTAGTGTTTAGTAGGTTTTCTTTTGTTAATAATTTGAAGATCAAAAGTATTGCATAGAGAGGGATAATGAGTTTATTTCTATCCAACGATGTTCAATTCTAAATCTTCCCTACGCTTAGATTTGAGAAATTTTGGAATTAATATCATTAACCCACCGCTCCTTTCTTTCTATTTTTGAAGTGTATGTCAAAAGCGTTAGAATTAGGATTATATAGAGTTTTTATATTAACGGAATCTTTTAACCAAGTGTCTGTAATTACATATATTGCATTGCTTCCAATTTGTCTTACTATGTTAAGAAATTCACTGCGATGTGAAGCTAAGCTTCTTGCCTTAAAATATATAAATTTAACAGCATTTTTATAATTACGAATTTCAGTTTGCAACATATTTCCGGAAATGAGAGGATCTAGATTCATTTCAATGTCTCCAGAAAGAACTAAGCTCAATTTTTAAAAAAATTTGATGTGCGCCGCTAATAAATTATATAATCGGGTAGCATAAAAATTATAATAAAGCAGTGAGTGCCCTTTAAGTAAACTTACAATAAGTAGTAAAATATTAATATAAACATTAGAATACCTTAGACCATTCATTGCAGTTTTGAAGTGACGTTGATGGGAGATCATGTGTAGATTGGGCATAGAGGAGGTGTAGGTAGTAAAGGAGAACGACGTGCTCAGGCAGAGACAACTTGAGAATAGGATATGTGATTGGAGAGATTGCTTTTTAATGTGTGGGTCATGCAGAATACGCCATGGCGAAAGAGATGAATTCCATCACGGGCCAGTAGAGCAGAATTTACAACGCGAGGTGAACAAAGAAATCGATTGAAGACAGGAATTTTCGAAATTGTTTGACGAGATTTCTTCGAAGATTTGAATCCTGACATATAGGTGTGATCTCAAGAAATTTGATATAGCGTGGAGTATATTTAAGACAGACTTGATCAATTAGAACCTTTAGCTTTGCCTTGAAGATGTGAGTGTTGGAGGTGTTAAGAGCATCGATAGGACCAGTGTTGATGACAGCGGAGTTTATGTGTCATTTTGTATCCTGTGAGATCTTGTTTGTAAGCTGTTTTGTGTCATGTCCATGATAGGAGTGTACAGAGGTGACTTTATTTAGGCGAAGGTTGACAGATCGGACGTACTAGCTCGAATGACTAGAGTAGATGTTCCGGGTTTGATAGATTTGTGATTTTTTGGAAAATATGTTTTCGAAGCTGCCAGTTTCTTATTTGAGAGAGAAGGCGAGTAAAATGACTGAGTTGTTTCATTGCAATGTTTCTGTAGTGTTGGTGGAATCCTTGGAAAAGAGTGATAGCTAGTAGTTGAGAAACTTTCTGAAGAGACAGTTTTAATATTCGATAAAGGCGCGGGACGTGTTGATAGGTTTTCAGGTGTTTGACTTTGGTATTAAGACAGACATTGGGTGGAAATATCAGATAGAGAACAGAGCGAATTCTTAAATAGAAGAAGTAGAGTTTCCGCAGCATTGTTTTTACTTAGCTTCGCAAGCATCTGGTAAAGCGGAGTTTTATTTTTATTTTCGATGAAGTTGATTGCCCCATCGAAGGACGTTACGCCGCCAAACAAATCATTGCGAATTGCATCTGACGGCGCACTCGAGATCAGACCGTTCTCGGTGAGAGCAAACATAACAATAATAATAATAATAATCTTTCACAGACAATGCATACTTAATGGCAATAATACACTACACTCCTTCGAAAATTTCGTATGATCCTAGATAATGTACACACACACAGACGCACAAATCCCCAACAAACACACACCACACAATTATATATGTATATGTTACTATTATTTTGTAAATAGTTTTTAGTTTATAGTCTTGTACCAAAGATTTTTTGCAATAAATTGCTTTTGACTCTTATTATTATTATGGCCTGAATACTATTGCTAAAAGCCAAAAAAAATTTTAAAAACTACTGATTTTTTGGTATATATGAAATAGATAAAGCAGTAAATTACATTCATACTAAATTTTCTGAATAAACTCATATGTTGAGTAATTTTTAATAAAAACACTTTTTAGGAAGCACGCCCTTGCAAAAACTTAGATTGCTTAGTGAATAATGTTCGGATTGCTTTCAAATTAGGTTTATTCGCTTTTACATTAAATTTACCTTTAGAAAATGGTTTCCATTGTTTTTTAAAATAGATCTAGTCTTATATTTTTTAAGAAATCCTAACATGAACCATTGTAGGGGCAGGATAATGTAGGACGTTACTGAATCAAACAATTTTGAACTAGCCATTGCCTTAAATATGTTCAAAAGTTTGTTCTAGATGTAAAATCAAATTTAGAAGAGAATAAAAGTGGTCCGAAGTCGATCCGAGCATTATTAACTGCACAATTAACGTTTTATTATGGGTCATTACCTTAGAAAAATTTGTTTTAGGGCTATGACATTGCGAAAATGCTGATTATGCTGCGAATGATGCTCAGATCGACTTCGGACTGCTTCTATTCTCTTCTAAGATTTATTTTACATCTAGAAAGTGCTTTTCAAGTTACTTTTAGCAAACCGAAGAGCTGATTTTTCTGAGACCGGCTGGGGTAAATTATTACTTCAAGAACTAATCAAAGTGTAGGAAAAATTGTTTAAAAGTGTAGATTGTTGTATGTAATCGTCTACTTTATCATTTAACAGTTAGATATACTAATATTCAATACAAATTCCAATAAAATATTAAACGACCTAATATATTTATCGCCATTATAATAGTTCAATTTAGGTTGTATTCAGTGCGCTTATAATAGTTCATTTTGGCAAAATTCGGAAGCTCTTATCTCCTAAACTAATACCCTATTTTGCTCAAATTAACTGCACAATTAAAGCATTGCATAGTGAAGCTACACACCAAGTTTCATTGAAATCGAATAGAAACTTAATAATAATAATAATCAATGACTTTATTTAGCCGCTGAAGGCATACACAACAAAAAAAATAAAAACAAGTCAAGTTTTACTGCAGCGAGGACAGTCACAGGAGATGAAATAGGAGCAAATGGAAGAGTAGGCGAAGTTGGAGAAGGGCTCAGCAAAGAGGAAAGCCATCAAAGATTTCTTGAAGCTCGGTGGCGGGGAAAAGAAATCAATCGCTGTTGGAGGGTTGCGAGTCAAGATGTAATTAGCAGCAGTACAAGCACGATTGAAAAACGAGTGAAGGGTGCGATGTTTCTTTGTACGACGAATGGAGAAGGTGACAACATCATCAGAGCGAGTGCAGCAGGAATTGGAGAACTTAATGAAATCAAAAGGATCAAGATCCAATTTGCGAGTCAGTAGTCGATTGAACAGAAGGAGATCACAGGCATGGAAGTAGAGTGACAGCGGGAGAGTGGAGAATTTCAGTAGAGCGTCTTTATAGCCCAAAGAGGAAATCCATTTGAAAGCGCGGTTCTGGAAACGTTTCATGGAGTGAAACAAAGCACGAGGAGGCCACCAACAAGGAGATGCATAGAGAAGAATGGCGCGAGGAATGGACTTGAACAAAGAGAGCTTCACAGCTCTTTGCCAATAAAGGCAAAGGCACTGACTATTATGGAGAGGAGAAGGCGCTGAATACACAAAAATCCCCGAAAATCAGCCATTCAGCGCCATTATAATAATAATAATAATAATAATAATAATAATAATAATAATAATATAAATACGTGTATAGATGACGTTCAAAATGTAAATAATGAATTTTGATACAAAAGCCGATAAGAAATATTAGAATATTTGATTGTCTAATGTTTTAAGAAATATTTTCCATCCCAAATGTTTTCTTAGAATTTTCGAAGTGATTACTTATAAATTACTTTATGAATTATCTCAAAAGCCTGAAATTTACTGAAAGTTGAAATACAATATAATCCGTGTAAATTCGAGTTCCCTGATGCGTTCAACAAATTAAATCGCGAAAACTAACATTGGTACGCAAACCCAACCTTGTCCTCGCATTTTTCCGAAATACTAAAAACCCATCTCATAGTCTCCATCAGGCTTTAAAATTGTGTTAAATTTAGAGTAGCATTGTATAGTTTAACTTGCAGAAAAGACGGTTTTTTTTCAAAATGAGTAATCGACGTAATATTTTGTAAATACCAATCATCAATTCATTAAACGTTTTACTACTACACTCCAAATGGTTTATTCAATAGCATTTCTATAGACTAAAGTAGGTGTTTTCACAACGAAACGATCAAGATTTCTATGAGAATAGTTAAGTAACTTGAAAATTTTGCAAATATTCTTTACAAAAACGTAGTTTTCGATATTTCCTTCTTTTCTAAATTCATACGGCAAGCAATTTTTTTGTGTTGAGTTGTACTTCAGTTTGCCAGGCAACATTTTCAAATCAGGATTTTGCAGAAAATATAGGATTTTTACTGATAAGAAAATTTATAAAAAATTATATTTCAATTTTTAAGGTCGTAATAGTAATTTGCTTTGGATATTTGATAAAGTATAGATTTCATTATTTTTAGATATTTTAGATAGAATGTGGATAGCAACATATTTTTATTACAATTAATATAATTGCTTTTATTCATATTTTAAAATTATTGGTCCACTTTAGGCGCGATAATGCATTTCTAATATCATGGAAAAACACAGTGTATTTGACTCTGAAGATGTTTTGTTGAATTTGAAGTCCAGTATTGAAAAGGGCGATCTAATAAGTTCTTTTCTTAATTATTATTTCAGAAATCCCTCTTGTTCTATTTTGAAAGAGTTTATAAATGCAAAACTGAGTGACGAACAAGAATGTGATCTATTTACTTACCTTGCTAGTTGTATCCAGACTGATGAAAATCGGCATTCGGTAATTAACTTTGTTATTAAGTATCTAGGAAAGCATTCGATAAGGTTTAATCCACATAAGCGATTTGTTGAAGTTATCATTGAGGATTTATTCAATTCTTTAGATGCTCACTATATTTCATTTTCGTTAGCATATTTGTGTGCTGTTCTTACATTCCATCCTAATAAAGTTCAAATTTATAATTTGAAATTTTGTCGTATTTTTTCAAGATTTTTTGAATGGAATTGGAATTTACCGGCTGAAATTTCTAAAGACGATCTATATTTTATACTGGCTTCCCTGTCATCGTTTTTCTTTCGTGTCTATGCTCTGTTTCCATTGGCTCTTAAAGACAGCTTGTGTTTACTATATAAGCAGAGTCAAAGTGACTTTAAAACTTATGTTATTCCCCTGTTAGATCACGTAAAGTGTCATCCAAATTTTATTGTACCTGACCTTAAAATACAAGATACTGAATCAGAAAATTTAGATTGCATTTCATCTCAAATTTTAAGTTATTCTCTTGATCCCAATGAATCATTTCAAGATTTATTTTCAAATGCTCTCTATTCCAATAAAGTCAAGGAAATTAATATTGAAGGATTTGACAAAGATTTAAATCTCCAATTACCAATTAACCCAAAAATATTGAGTCATTCAAGTGGTAGTGCCTCATTCATTCCATCAGAAAGCGATACATTAATAAGCTGCCATCATTCCTCCTCAAAGATGCCTCCTAACGTCATTAGTTCTAGACCGACGTCTCTCTCTTACGAGGACGACCTCGTTTTTCCAAATATTTCAGATGAATGTGATGTTTTCGAATCTTCTGCTTTTAATAGTAGTCATGTTCAAGATTTATGCAAAACCAAAACATATAGTGAAATGTTAGATGAGCATTTGGAACAAATTAAGGAAAACTTAAGGTGNATATATATATATATATATATATGTATATATATATATATAAATTTATCCATATCTTTGGTCTTCAAAATTTGCAGGTTCTGTCAACTTTTCATATAGTGGTTATTACAAATTATGATAATATTGCTTCCATTTTTGTTGCTAGCCTAAGAATTTGAAGTAAAAATTTTATACAGCAGTTTGTCTGTTTTATTAGGAACTTTCTTGCTTTGATTTTATTAATGCACCAACTTATAGTGATGAACAAGTTTCGCGTCAATATGATTTGGCATGCGTGCAGATTTTCTTAGAAAGATTTCGGAAAAAGTTTTATTTACAAAGATCTCGTAGTTTGGTTAAATATGCGAGCGAATCAGCTGATAATCAACATAAACTTATAAATTTATCTGAAAGAATAGAATCCCTTGAGAGGGAAAATAATTACTTGCGTCAAGAGTTGAATACTGTTTCAAATGAATCGCATACGGGTGAACAGTTTGCTGAATATAAAAAGCAAATCGATATTTTAAGTAGACAGAATCTCGAACTACGCGCTTCCTCGGTCAAGAGCATTAACAAACTCGACAATGATTTTGTCATCATGTCTGGTGAGATAAATTTTGCAAAACAGCAAGTTGAATCGTGTCATCATTTAAAGTCAGAAGTTTCAAAGTTAAATCATAGAGTTTTACAGCTGACTGAAATTCAAACGAATCTTACCGACCAATTATTCCTCGAGAGACAAAAGTTAGGCGTGTATAAAGAAAATGAATTGCACTATGCATCGAATAAAGCGGAAAATGAGGCTAACAAATCTTTAATTACCAATTTGCAAAATGATTTGAGTTCATTAAAAGCAGAGCATGAAGAAATGCAAGAAACTCATAGAAAAATTTCCGATGAAAGACATGCTAGAATTTTACAACTGGAGCAAGAATTAGCTTTACAAAAAGAACAGTGTCAAGCAACTGAAGACAAGTATTGTGAAGTTCAAAATATCTTGTTACGCCTGGAAATGAAACTGTTTGAAAGGTTTTCATCGTCTGATTTGGATGAAGATTATGAGAGTCACAGTTTCAAGCTCGATTTTAAGCGTTAAATTATACATTGACATCTAAATTTTATAAAAGTTAAATTTATTTATTGTAATTTAATTGTTTTTTCATTCTTATTAATAATTATTTGGAATTTTAAAAGAGTTCCGCTTACTATTGAAGTAAATTAATTCTATGATAGAATTGTGACTTTTTGAAGAAAGATTTTTTATTGCACATTTGCAAGTTGATTATTTTTAGGTATTATATGTTTAAAAACTAGTCTCCAAATCAGTTTTTTAAGCTCGGTAAATCATATATAACTGTTAATTTTGCTTAATGTTATATAATTCTTTCACATCAATAGAAATAATTTTATATTTCAATTTCATTGCATATCGAAATTTGTGCCGTTTTTTGAAATATAATGCAGGACTGAAAGAAGTTCACTCGTTAACGTGTTAATGATTCAAAACCATTGTTCCATATTAAAATTAACGTGTCTGTTTAGGAATACAATGTAAAATTTTAAACATCAAAATAATCATTAAATTTAACTAATTCTTTCAATAATATTCGACTGTCGACGGTACACATAATGTACGTTTTGTTCAATTTACAATTACATAGAAATTTATGTGTATTATGCGTTAACGCTATAATGAAAACTTTAACTTCCTCTCAATACTGTAATGCGCATTAACCTTAACACCTTAACTGGACCAGCGTGCCGTATATGGCACGCATCTTAAAAGCATGCTAACACCCCCATTCGATACCTAAAAGTACTGAAATTATTGATTACAAATAGTTTAAAGTGTGAATCAACTAATTAAAAGATATTCATTCGTGTTATTCTCTTATATGTAGCGTGCGTATAAACTTCGTTTGAATACAAATTATTTAAAATGTGCGCCATGTCTAAGCAATCTCTTTATTGTGGCAGTTGTTTTTAATCAATTTATTTCGTAATTTTTATTTTTTCACGATTGTATCATTTTTACACAGTAAAATTTCTTTAAAAGATGTAGCTAAATTTTCACATTTTAGAAAAATTAGTACTATAGTAGACCAGCGTGACATATTTGGCACAGGGTCTAATCAGATTGAAAATTACAAAAATTTTGAAATGAAATGTATCCATGTAATAATTATGTAGCATTTATACGAATACCAATATAAAAATGAATTTTATACATTAATGTATATTTGGTCCAGTAAGGTTAAATATTTTTTTTTCATTTTAAATTTATTGTTTATTTGAACATTAGAAAATTTTTATGAAATTTTGAAATTCATTTAGCGGCTATAATTATATGTTATGTCTTCAGAATTTGTTAACTTTATACGAGAAGTCTATGAATCAATATTAATTTCATTAAAAAGTGATGTCTTATATAAGACAGGCAATTTCATTGACTTTATGCAATGTGCTTTAAAATATAATTGTTTAATTATGCGTTAATAGATTGTCTACGCGATTTACGGTTAGAGAGAATATAATAATAAAGAATAACCCATCTCAACAATCAATTGTTATATTTGTACATCTTACTTTTACACTAAATGGAATTTCCATCAATAAAATGATTTTCTTGTTTAAACAAACTCGAATTTTTGTTATATGCAATTGATTTCTCTAAATTGTGAGATACATTATTTTCAAATTTAGTATCAATTTCTTCTAGTGATGGAAGTTGTTCCACGCGAGTTACGTCAATTGCGTGCTTGTTTGCTTTGCTCGTTGGTGAAAACCTTAGACCAGTTTGAGTTGGACGGTTGTGACAATTGCGATGACTTCCTTCATTTACGCGGCAATCGTGAAATGGTTTACGAATGCACCAGCTCCAATTTCGATGGTATTATTTCTCTCATGAATCCAGATGACAGTTGGGTTGCGAAATGGCAGAAAATTCACAAGTGCGTCCGTGGGTGCTATGCAATATCAGTCTCTGGTCGACTGAAGGGACCAATTGTTCGTGAACTCCGTAGTCAAGGAATCATGTATCAGTCGCGTGATAGAAGTGAAAAATCTTAGCTAGTGATGTAACTGTAATATACTAAAACTTATGGAGTTGTTTAGCATTTTGTTTTATATTTATATTTGTTTTTGAAAATTGAAAAGCTTAGTTTATTGTCTCCGTTTTACACCTTAGGGCAATCGGATCAATGAATTTCAATTGTGTTAAGCCCCGATTAGTTGAAAAATAGTTAACGGTAAATCACCAGTGGTTGCCAGTGAACAATTTATCAATATGTTTTGTGAATGGAAACACCAATTTAATTGCTCTATTGACGAACGTTAATAAATCGTTCATTTGAGGCACTCCTTGCGTATTCGTACAATGCTGGTTTTTTATCCATAGCATTTTTCTTTGTGTTCCTTTCGCAGCTCTTGGTCATCTTAAACGTAAAGGGGAGGGTCGTTTAATGCATAATTTCTGTCATTGCTGTAATTTTTGTTATGCAAATATAAATTCTTCCTACTGCCACATGTTGGTTTTGATAATTTAGTATGAAAAAAATTATAATGGATTAGTGACTCTTTTCATCCTTCTCATCTTAGATGTCATCAAATTAACAAATTATTTGGTTTTCTAATAAGAATGTTTTCTGTTTTAACTTTGTATGCATTTTGCCTTTATGCATATTCATTTCCTAAAGTGTTTATTTAACATTGGGTTCATATTTAGTTTTATCTTCTTAAAACTGAATGAAATGTAGCTCGATATCTGGTGAGATAAATGCTAAAAATTAACAATGATACATTCATTCGGTTAATATAACAATTGAAGTCCTGTGCGAACTGCATTGATTGTTTAATTTGAGATTAGTACAATGTTAGGTAAACGTGATTGAAAAATTTCATGATAAGAATTTTTAATATCATTTATTTATTTAAACAGCCTGTTTGGCGTTTGTTTTTAGGCATGGTACTTAGATACTTGCTTAGCTTATTGTTTGGTAAGTTAAATCATCCTCATACTATACAATATTTATCAGAAACAAAGATTATGCGAACAGCTGCACGCTTCTCAGTGTGGACTTTTTTTAAGACAAAATCCAGATATTTACAATTTCAGAAACGGCATGGTTTTGATGTGAGTCGGTTTTTCAAAAATTTCAGAAACAATCTTCAAAAAGAATTGGAAGAACAGTCCAAAAAACCGAAATGACTGTTTTACTATTTGTAATTTGCCTAAATTTTTAATTTAATTTGATAATTGATTATAATTCATGATATCTTTGCACTTACCTTAGTAATAGTAAAATATTCGTTGCATACGTATAATAGCTTCAATTACTTTCAAAATCTATTATACATGCAGGCGAGAACTGCAATTGGATCATATTTTTCTGAACTAACCAAGCCCATCCTAAGCAATGTTTGCAAAGAATACCTAACCAATATTGAGGTTCTTAAATCTTACTCAACCCTACTATGCTGTTCGATTTGGTAAACCCAATATTTTCGATGTCCGTCACCGTTCCTGAAGTATTTAATGCTGTTAAATTTTTCAGTTTTAAATGAAAGATATCCTCATATTTTGAAGATAGTCGATATTTACAACAATTTCGGAAAACATAACCCAACACTGCCATCAAAACTTAACAAAGCCAAACTCATGGGTCAACCGAACCCACTTGGAGCTTTGTTCTGGCCAATGTTACAAAACTATAGTCTTGATTAAAGGAAATCTTTATTAATTTTCAATTGCTTCAAGTTTGAAAAAAATCTCCTTATGGTTACATTTTGAAATATTTTTAAAGATCAAGAATTTTAGAACCAGGAAAAATAGTTATTGGATCATCTTCAAATCTATAATTCAACTTTCGAATAACTTTCTGTATTCTTTTTTATATGTCGTTAATTCTGTATAAGTGCTACATGAAAACTTATCGCCGAGCCTTTGTTATTTTTTATTGCATTCGCATTTTCGAAGCAGTATATATTGACTAATGAAAGTCGGTGCCTTCCGGTTATTTATCATCTAGATATTTTTAGTCCAAATAGTGCTCATTATTTAACATGTTTGAAATTACATATAATGTCATATTGAGGATAGCGTTCGTGAATTAGTTATAAAACAGCAATAACTTTTAAAAATGGCCTACCATGTTAAATTTTGCCCGAACATCGGCAGGATGTATTTAACTATCAACTAGGGTAGGGCCCGCGCCCGGTCCATTGCCCGTACCCATAAAAATAAGCCCGTAGGTTTGTCCGAGCCCGTATCCTAAGCCCGTTATGCCCGTGACTAAATGTTATTCAAATATAATAGCTTGAAGCAGGAAAACCTTCAAGTAGGCTATTGTATATGTATAATTAAACTGTTATAACAAGGATCAATGAAGTCAAAGTGAAGTTCCGTTTCCAGATATTTATCAACAAGTTTTGTCAATTCATTGACAAGTCCTGCATCAAACCTCATAACGATACTTGACCTACCATGTTAAAATTTGCCAGAGCATCTGCTGGATGTATTTAACTATCAACATATCTATTTTTATAATTCAGTTTTAAATGCACTAACAAGTCTTCAATATCATTCTAGGTTCTAGGTTATTTTGTATTGTAGGCCAGTTACATTCTATTATTTGTTTAATATATTTTTGTAATTGAAGTAATTTGTTTGTCTAGACGCAGTTGAATGATGAATATTTTAAATTTCGTAATGGAGTTGTTGAACGTTCGACACTACATCTGAATACACATTTTAGCCGATGATGACTGGCTCACAATTTCAATTTTGTATATAAAATGCACTATGTAATATTTCTTTCGCAGTTTTACACTTTGATGTAGACTGAAAGCAACATTCTATAAAACAACGTTAATAAAAAAGTATGAGTTAGCCTTGCAGGGCATCACACCTTTAATTGGCATTTTTATCAGAGTTTTTATAATTTATACGCATTTTGCATTACCAGGACCTGGTGAATTTTTAATGTATTGTGCTTCAATCCAGTTTAGAGTATTTTCTGTGCTTGCCAAATAAACTGATAATGCTTTTTCAATAGATTTGTGCATAGTATTACGCATTTTACCGTCCTTGTTTCAATTTACAGTTATTTTCATGGTATAATCTCTAAATGCTGAATTCATGTCTACTACTGAAATTAAGCAGGCTTGGCATACTTTGGACAAAAAGCTGATAAGAAACGAGCGGGTTACCGACCAGAACCTGCGCAATGCTTATAGAACTGTTAATTCAATAGGCCTCTTCGGAGTCTATCGTGAAAAGATCCTACTGCATTATAATCGCAAACTTCTTCAGGATATTATTCCAGTATTTGTTCTCCCATTTTCCCAATACTCTCTTGATGAGAATGCTGTGCAATGTCTTCGAAATGCTGTTAGCAACTTGAACACAAATCTCCAGCCGTTCGTTTCGACGTTTACTCTGATGGACAATGTCTGTGAATGCGCGGATGCACTGGTTGAGCGTGCTCTAAGTCAACTCCAGGCAGCAGTAGTTTTGCATTTGCCAAATTCCAACCTGCCAACCCAGTTTTGGAAAGATTGTTTGAATGAAATAGGCTTTTATTCCAGGTACATTTTTGCGTTCTAATTTTTATGTTATTTTCATTTTAGATTTGAAATTTTCTAAATGCTAGTGATGTGTTTTAAGACTACTATTTTTACAATTTGATATCTAGATAATCATTTTTCAATTTTCCTATCGTTGAATATATATATAGTACCGCTCAAAACTATGGCAACACTTCAGAAAATACTGTGTTTAAAAGAAATAGATACATACATATGTATAAAAAATTTCAATGCAAATAGAATGTAACGTAAATGTATTTAGTATGCAAAATGTCTATAAATCACTCAATAAGTATTAAATATCAATATTTAATAGCTCCAACATTGTTGGCGAGGCACAATGCCAAATGTTTTGGCATTCAATCTATCAACTTTTTGCAATATGCAGGGGTGATGTTCATGGCCCATACTCGCTTGACAGTCTCAATAAGCTAGTCCAATGATCCACAGTGATGCTCGTTTATAATGTCCTTCATATAATTCCAGCAGTTCTCTATAGGGCTTATTGAGACTGTCAAGCGAGTATGGGCCATGAACATCACCCCTGCATATTGCAAAAAGTTGATAGATTCAATGCCAAAACATGTGGCATTGTGCCTCGCCAACAATGTTGGAGCTATTAAATATTGATATTTAATAATTATTGTGAGTGATTTATAGACATTTTGCATACTAAATACATTTACATTACATTTTATTTGCATTGAAATTTTTAATAAATATGTATGTATGTATTTCTTTTAAATACATAGTATTTTCTGAAGTGTTGCCATACTTTTGAGCGGTACTGTATATATATATATATATATATATATATACTATGCAACAAATTTTCGGTAACATGAACATAAAAGGTCGTCTGTAGGCATTTCAAGGTCGTAGATCACGAATTTTTCTAATACAAAAACACTTTTTACAAAAAACCGTAATATTTTGGTCAGCATTATATATATATATATATATATATATATATTATATATATATGTATATATATATATATATATACAAATTCACACTATTGTTGTATACTTTTTATACATTGTGATTATCAAATTATAGATCACAAGACTTGCACAAAATCTCCACGTTGTCTTGCTTGACGGAAACAATTTCTACCCTTTCTAAGTTAGGCATCTACGATCGGGTTTTGAAGGATGCCCTCATTGTGGCCTTGCACGTTAAACTGCGAGAACATATTCATGCAGTAGCTGCTAATGTTTTTGACCACAGCTTCATAGAGGAATTCAAGAGTTTCATTGAGCATAATATTAGATATTTTCTCAAATTAGCCTTCGAAGAATCAATTCAGGAATCATTTCTAGAGGCAGTTAATCAACAGCTGAACTATATTCTGTATTTTGAGTTCGGTCAATTACGAATTGAAGAGCTCTTTCGAATCATAGTTGAATATCCCGAATCTACTCCAGCTTTGGAAGACTTAAAGACCAGCATTTCTGAGGTGGATCAAAGGGGCTTCTTAATAACCTCATTGAAGAACTCGATGCGGCGGCGACTTCTCCACCCCGGTAATATTTGTGATCATTTCTTGGAATGTAAATGCCTCTTATCTGCACAATTTTATTTTTTTTGGAGTTTGTTTATAGTTGGAAACTTTGCGCAAAATGTTATGACAAAATGGTAAAACCGGGTAGCCGTTGGTAGTATCCTTGTCGCACCAAACTTAGCTTAATATTCTGTTAGTTTTCAGTATTTTATTTTTTTGTAAGCTGACATATCATACTTGCAAATTGAAGTTTTGAACCATTTTTAAGTAACTATAGTTTTTCAATCAATGTCCATTTAAATTTAATATACTTAATCACAAATTTACGTCAAATATTTGATTGCGTGTTTGAAGTTTGATATATTATAAGTGGATTATTTTTTAGCATAAAATCAGCGGCCTTTTTATTTTTACAGTATTTTACCCTAAACTTCAAGAATTGTTTAAGTTCTTATGATTTCTTGATAAAACTTTAAACGCTTATTTCTCAATAACTAATGTCTATTCAAAATTTGAAAACACACCCACTGCTATCCCATTGAGGCATTGGGTGGACTATCCACATAAAAAGAAACTTAAGGTTAATTGCTGCTTTCGGGGGTTTCGTCCATCTGATTACCTGAACATTACTAATGATGAGAATTTAAATTTCAGGCATTCCAGTAATAGCAATGCACTTTAGTACAAATTTTCAATACGTTCACCAATAGTAGTGTCCATATCTCAGAATTTTCGAATTTCATAGTAGGCTTGTTAAAAATTTCTTGAAAATCTGAGTTATTGGTTTTTTCATTATAAAGAATATGTGCAGTTTAAGGTTAAACAATGTTCAAATTCCTCCTCCATTTTTTTCGAGTGTTTTTCAAAATTTTGTCAATGACGTCATGGTTTATTATTTGAAATTCTACCATGTAGGTGCTAATACAACTGATATATTAACTCAATATATCAACAGTCTTCGAGCCCTGTCCCTCTTGGATGGCTACTTGATAGGACCTATTTGCCAGCCATTGCGTCGCTATTTACGTGGTAGAGATGACACTGTCCGTTGCATAATGGCATCTTTAACAGATGAAGGTGATGGTTCGGAACTCAGTCATGAACTTCATGTTCAGGTAGCTTTTATTTATTCAAATACTGGAAATTCGTTTCAGCGCATTCTCTTTATTTGGCAATTATCGGATTTACCCTCTTCGAGGTACGCCATTGAAATCATTTAGCTCAAAGGCTAATACTGTTTTCATAGAGGGTAATACACTGTCATGAAATTATTTATTTTCAACAAATATGTAAAAAGTTAAGATTGTATACTAAAAAGTGTACATGGACCCTGAATTGTGTTTTGGAATAAATCAACTTGTATTACCCATTTATCATGTATGCGAAATTATTTAAACAAAAAACTTCTGTAATCTAGGTGTTCAATCCTAATATTATTTCAATATTATTAAAGTATATTTCATATAGTACACCGTTTCAATGTTCTTCCTATTAGGCACAGCACACTCAAAGTTTGTCAAGCAATTGTCCTGGAACAAATGATATTTTCACATAACATTTTTTGTCAAACATTAACAATTGAATAAATTAAAACGTAGTTCAATTATGTGGTCTACTATGAAAATATTAAATCAGATGTAAGTAAATTTTCTTTTGAGTACCCGTCCACTGACGAGGTTAACACAGATTTGGATTAACTATTAGTTTTTTCGGTGGAGTGATGGGGTTGTTTCACTTTAACTAATTGTACATAACGTATAAAAAATGTTGGCATCTTTAATGCAATACGCTTTGAAGATCCTTTTGATTAATGCACTACCCTGATGTTTGATAGAATCTGCTATTGACTAAAGGAGTTCTAAAAAACTTAATACAGCATTTAGCATCCACTTTCCCTTGACAGTAGTTACGTCAGTGACGATGACGATGACTGGGAAAATTGGAATCCCCTTCCACGGGATGCTGATCCAGATGGGCGTCGGGGACTGGATGTGATTAGCACATTGGTCAACATTTACGGGGGCAAAGAACTGTTTGTCAAGGAATATCGAACTATTTTGGCAGATAGGCTATTATCTAACTACAGGTAAACTCATTGCATACTGTAAATATCTAATATCATTGGCTAACTCTTAACTCGGAAAATTTGTTCAGACTTTGCAATTTCTTAGAAATTTTAGGAATTCTGTAATTTTCTATTTTAATAATATTTTTCGATGTTCCTTATTTCCTAAGCATCTCGATTTTCGCTTGTCAAAGAAAGCTCAAATTCACCTATTTTCACACAGCGTTAACTTTTCTCTTAAATTGAAAGCATGAAGCGTTTTTTGGTGATTCTACTTTTGCACCCTGATTTGCTTTCGAATTTTTTTACTTGTCTTAATACTCTAAGATCCGTAAAAATAGAAGAACCTAATTTTCTTACGGACGACGAGATTGTTTTAAGATTGAATGATGCACTGTTTAAGTTTTCATTTTTAGCTTTGACACTGCCAAAGAGATTCGCTACTTGGAACTTCTAAAGTTACGCTTTGGCGGTGAGCAGCAAATGAACTTATGTGAAATCATGCTGAAAGATATAGGAAACTCTCGAAGAATCAATGAACTCATCAATAGCGAATGGAGTGATACATACCCAAAGCCAAACTTTCCCATTCAAGCAATGATTTTATCCTCTCAATATTGGCCACCGTTTAAAGAAGATAAACTCAAAGTTAGCAAAGAAATTGAAGAGGTTTTGTCAAATTATCGCAGTCTCTACGAATCCAGTAAGGGTATGCGTACCATTGAATGGCTGCCTAACTTGGGCGTCGTTGATGTGGAGATTTCGCTTGAAGGTATTTTCCCTCTCTAGTATTTATTATTTTTCAACAGTTGCAACATTTGTAAGGAAGTTTTACTCTCTGATTTCCAAGTCCAGTGTCTTACAAGTATATGAAGTCCGTTGGTCAATTTTTAATGAAATTACAGAATTATTTCAAACTAAAACGTGTTGCATTGTAGTAATTTTAGTGACGAAATAAATTCCTACACATATAGCAGGTGTTATGTGAAATATTCTGAATGCAATTAATTCGCTTTATGAACGCAATATTGTTGCACAATATTTTATTACTATTAAAGTCCCTGCATTTGGTTATTTTAATAGATTTAAATATTAACAGCCGCTCGCGTTCGTCTATTCTACGTAAAAGCAGCAGTGCTAATTTTACGTAATTACCCGAATAGTGGTGCTCTACTTGATTTTTTTGCATATTTTGGATCCATTTTTTTGCGGATAACCGATTCCTTTATTGTAGAATGCCTTTTACGTCTGTTTTTATTTGGACAAATTTCAACTTTTATTTATTTATATGATTGGTTATTGATTCTTGGTGATCTTACTGAATGCGTTAAGCTCATGCATGCGTATTGAGACGCTTATTTGTGGTTATGTCAATCTCCATATATTGGAGTGGTGTGGCGGCCTGAGAGCCAAAAATGTGTGCCCACATGTCTAGTTTACAATACATTTTTATCGAATTTCAAAATAATTCAATAATATAAATATATTGATTCTAAATTCTTATTTCTTAGTTTATGTCAAGCGAATAAATTGGGTATAATTTCACTTAAGTTTTCAAATCGAAGTTAGCGTCCAACAGAAACAATTCACAACAGCCAATCCGAATCATCTGCATAAATTCTAGTTGATATATTTATTACTTTGAATATTTAAAGCTTTTCATTGAATGGTTTTTGTTTTAAATGTTAGATCCATAGCTAGTAAGATCATATTTACAAATCATTTGCCCTCCCACAAAATATTTTTGTATTTTCAGTCTCATTTTGTATTGCAATATATTATATATTATTATCTAATTATAGTGCTAGGTATCCCTAAATATTTTATTCTAATTAATTTTACTATAAAATCTTTCAAGTTTGGATGTGTTTGATACACTTACTCCACTATCTAACTTAGCGGGTATCTGACATAGAGAAGACAGCTTCTAAATATTTTTTTCGTAGTTCGTACCAGAGTTAGAAACGGGTCAAAAGTTATGGCCCATGACCCGACTTGGTTGATGTTTGACCGGATCCGTCGATATAAACAAAAAAAAGTGATCGTGATCCCAACTATAACACGCGAACCAATCAGCTGCGCTAAAAATGTTTAACGTTAAATTGATTTAAATTATCGTTCATTTTAAAGAACAAACCGTTTTTCCACATCTGCAAAGAATTTCCTCCAAGCCTATTACCTAATTTTAAAATCGCAAGGCATGGGCATGTCTATTGGAGAACACGTTTTAATGCAATGTTAAAAATTTCTGTTAAAACGTTTTACTGTGACTCGAAGTTGATGAAAGAAATACATATCATTCTTTAAAAATTTTAAATTTTTGAAAAAGATTTATATTCTCTCCATACCTAATGTTCAAGTTTTTATAAAATTTTGATGTAACAAAGAAATTTAAGTGTTTCTTATATGTGCAAAGATATTCCAAACCCATTGAGGCGTGAAGAGCGCAAAAATTTTTAAATATCTTTGGATTGTGGAAGGCTAAATCAAATAATTTTGCTACTACATTGTAATTAATTGTGTGAAAGTGGCTCAAACTTTGAGCCACGAACCAACCCTACATATAAAATATTGCTCTGTTTCCATCTCTGGTTCGTACAAACTAAAACTATCAAACTTTTTGGGACGTATAAGCTACAGAGTTTAAGTTAGCGAGGTTTTACTACATTGATAATTTTCTAAATTATATAATAAGTGGTGGGTTTAGGTGGACGAAAGGAATCGCTGAGTTTAACCACTACACAGGCTAGTGCCTTGCTCTATATGGAAAAAAAGCCTCGGTGTAGCGTAGAAGAGTTAGCAAACGAACTGAACGTATCAATGAGCTCTATTAGAAGACGTCTAGGTGTTCTGCTTGCCAGTGGTTTAATACATGAAGTTGAGCAGGGTATTTTGGAAGTGTGTGAGGAAGGGCCATCGATGGCATCGAACTGCCAGGTTGGTATACCCTATTTTCTATTTTTGCATTTTTGTGATTTCAAAATGCATTCTTAGATGAGATAGTAATCATTTGGAATAACATTCAAAGAAAGATTCATTTCGAATTTTTCGTCTCTACTATTTGAATCACTTCCACTCATAATTTGTTCAAATTCTATGTATAATTTAGTTTACCTATAATTTATCTATAATTTAGTTAACGTTGGGTTAAGGTTATACTTTGGGATATGGCTAGAGTTAGGGTTATTGTTTGGGTTAAAGTTGGGGTTAATATTATAATTATATTGTTGCAATTATTTATGTGGGAGCAGATAACTCAAAGAAGCGTTTTTATTGTGGGTCATTAGGTGCATTTCCTACAAACTCGGACAACGCTGTTTACTAATGCCAGTATTTTATATACATGTATGTCGTAGATAGCAAAGATATCTATTATAAATTAACTTTACTTTAAAAATAGGCTAGTTCTGTCTGGCTTTCTGCAAGCTTCTTTTTTTGCTTACTATCATTATTTTAAATTTCTCAATTTCACAAAATGCCATTGCTCGTTAATGATTCACCAGAGCTGTCAAACCCGACCCGATGTCGGGGTAATATTGAGGTCTCTTGAATTGGTTTAGTTCGGGCAAGTTTTGTTTACTTGTCGGATCATTCTGATTATGTTCATTTTAGCAAGTAGTTATTTTAACATATGATAAATAAACATTTACGACTTTGATCGTGTTTGGTAAACAATAAAACGACCCTCAATATATTTAGAGTGGATTCACACAAAGTTGTCAGGCTCAGCTTGAATTCGAATTACGAATCGGGTATATATTTTGTTTCATGTTGGGACATGTTGGAGTCTAGGTAAAAAACTACTTTTGGGTCAGCTCGCATTCAATTTTAAGTAGGTCTTACATTGGTTTTTCTTTCTAGTCCTTTATTTCGCATGAGTTTTATTATTCATTTTATTATTGTGTTAGATGATATTGTGAAATATATTTTACTTTCCAAAAAGAAATCTTATGTATTTAGGAGCAGGAGAGCTTTGTAGAAGAAGCCCAGCCGGAGATTCATAACGATGGTGAACAAGAGCGCTATCTTCAGTACGTGAAAGCAATGTTGACTAATTTGAACGCGTTGGGTATCGACCGGATATACAGCATGATCAAAATGTTCTCAGATCCAACTACTGGAACTCTTATTTCTCAAGCAGAACTGGAAAAACTTCTTAAATCAAAAGTAGCTGATGGCATTTTAGTCTATAGTGGGGGCATGTATAAACTGCCTAATAAATAATTTTGTTTTCATTTTCTAATTGGCCTTTGCCCTAGCTTTAAACTGCTACGTTTCCCCTTTTGTGAAATACACATTATCGGTAATCCTGAGGTTTAACGGGCCGAGAATTTCGTGGCCAATTTAGGTGATCGGTGAGAGAATCGCTCAGCCAGGCAAGTCACTCAGTTTCTTTAAAATTTCCATATATTTTTTCTATGGGTTCTTTTTAGATTGCTAAATTCCAAAGCCCGTTATAGTTAAAAATATCTTTTTAACAAATAATAATATTGCTATATTTATTATACGCAAACACACAAACAAATAGTGGCAACGTATAAAAGAAAATGCTTATAGCTGTAAATAAAAACTAAATTAAGAAAATGCTTACAAAGGTATTTCACTTTTGGAGGCTTTAATCTTTTCAATTTATGTGAATGATCTCAATAATTGGCCAATTGCCCTTTACACGAAATGCATCGTTATATAATTTAAAAACCAACTCCAGCATTTGCATAAAGTATTTAACATGCATCGTTTAACCGTTAATTCCTCAAAAACAGAACTGTGCAAATGTCAATTTTCTCAAAAACGACAATCTCACCTGCAAAATAATGTATTTAGAGTAACATCGATAATAAACTATATTATACCGATCATAGTCATTCTGCTTTGCGTGTAAATGGAAATCAAGTGTATTCTGCTTATAACGACGTTTGTAGCCATAAAATGTGCCAGTTTCTAGTAAATGGTGTTGTAATGAGTTATTTTAGATTTTCCATTGTATTAGTGAATGATGCACGGCAAACATTAGTTAAAAATCAATTCTCCGATTAGATGGGCGGAACGTTTATGGTATTATTAAAGCTTCCACTCAAATTTCATGTGTTTTATCTTCTATAAAATACTTCTCGTCCGCCCTGCTCTTTCAATTTCCTACTAAACAAAAAGTGTATCCAAAAATGCAGCTATATTTCCATCAGTCTAACATTAATTTTTCCTCAAATTCACAATGTACTTTTTTGATTAATGGTGCCATTCTATGTATTGTTACTGCTATTAGGAACTTTCTTAGCTTAAGTTATATACGAAATTTTCAGTGAAGTTCATTAAGAGGATTCAAACATTGGCTTAAAAGTTAGGATAACTTATTTTGAATACGAACTTATTAATGAAATATTTGTTTAAGTGCATATTTTGTGATATTTTTTCATGACGTGTTGGTTACAGCAAACAACAATTTTCTTTAATCTAAATAGTGTGCGAAATAATGATATTTTTCTTTCAACTGACTCATTGGGTGAATGGTAAATATTATTTTTCTCTCGGTTCTCTAAAGGTGCAGGTTATTAATATAGTATTATTATATATCGTCAATGTTTATTAAATTGATTTTAATTATCGTGTTTAAGACTACTACTACTAACTGGGTAATTGGAAGGAGTGTGACTACCCTTGCATAATATATATAATATTGGATTAACAAATTGTTGCTTAAAGCAAAAATTATTGTTGTCATTATTATTGTTTTTAAAATGAAGAGGATGAGAAAGACCCCATCCGAAGCAAGACAAAACCGACCGAACCGAAACGCTGCTGCGTACAAAACCAAAATTCATATTCTATTTTGCGATAATTTTAGTCGCATATACGATCTATTTTTTAAGTACAGAGGAATGAAGGCATCAATAATAAAACTTTCAAATGCCCAAAGAAAGATTACGATAATCAGTAAATCTAAGGGTTTCCTCAAACAGTATTGATCTATTAACTAACTAACATAAAATTGGTTTTACCGTATTAAATTAACTAAGATTTTTATAGTTGTCTGTCAATTCATAATTAATAAACAACTAGACAGCATGGTAAAAGATGACTACAGCATTTCACAACTTTTTCTTATTAATACAAGACTTCAACTAATCCATGCTCTAGTTATAAGTCATCTAATAACGCTTCTAAATTACCACTTGCTATTGAAAATAATTAGGCAATATTTCTTTCAGGTGCTTAAGACAATTGATGATGAAGAAAAGGCACATTCTCCAAAGCCAATACTGATAATTTATAAAATATTTTCTGTACTCTTAGGAAAATTCTCAGAAAGGCCTCCAGCAGTTATATTTTTTAAATTAAAATTCTTTGTAATAAGTAAGTTCGACGAAAAAAACTTAAATCAAGTTGAAACATTTAGTAATACCAATTATTTCAGTTTTAATTTCAATTATTATTATTATTATATATTGATTCTTTTTTTTACAAAAAACTGTTTGACAGTTATAAAGAATTAAAAATATATAAGTATACAAATTAACTTGATTCTAGAAAACTTTATGATTATCTTGATTTCCAAAGTTTAATTACCTTGAGAATTTAAGTTGTTGGTTTTTGATTTTTTATTAGTCTTGGTACATATAAGTGAGTCTATTCTCTGATTTGCCAAATAGTTAGATATTCTTTTCGTTAAACGATTTTTCTTTTTTTATCTTTAAATTCGATTTTGTGATGATTCTTAAATGTTTTATTGAGATTTTTACTTTAATTCTTGTGAAGAGCTTTTCTAAAATTGAATTTCAATAAGTACTTTAGTGATTCTATACCTTGATATTTTTTTACAAATTGTATTAATTGCCCAATTACAAACTTTTTAAGTTTTTGATTTATTTTCTTAGTTACATTAGTAAATAAAACGAATACGAAAAGAATGATAGTATATGAGATCTTAGTATTATAATTTTCCATTTCATTGGTATGATGTGTCGCCTTGATGTTTGAAAGTGCTTACAATTACTCCATTGACATTATTTATGTATGCGAAATTGCTATTTCACTTAAAAACTTCATAAAACAACTACGTTTGAGGAGCTCGGGTTGGGGCTAGGGTTAGGCTTAGGTACTTTCATGTTTTTATGAAGCTAGGTATGCGAAATACCAATTTCACAAATTCACTGAATTTAAGGATTTCACGAAATTCCTATTTTCACAATCGTACTGTAATATATATNTATATATATATATATATATATAGCACAACAGTATCTTGTTTAGAAAGTAAACAATTCATTCACCTTTCAGCAGGAAGTAACACAAACTGCATACTAGTTTCATGATAAAATTCAATAAAAAAATTGAACAAATTGATTTGTAGTATTAAGAAAATTCAGTAAATCCAAATGAAGACGATATTTGCATCGCACGGTTAGTAGAAATTCCATCACAATTCAAAAAACAATGCTTACAGATGTAGGAGATGAATAGGTACTTAAAATGACACTAATTTTACTATCGAATGGAGACATAAGGCAATAGACATGCATAGAGTAAATGTGCAATGCAAACAAAATTTAGCCTCCAAAAACTGGCTAAATACCGAACGGCCGGCTGGTATTAACTGTTGCCGGCCTACTAGCTGCCCGGTCAAAAAATTTTCCAATGGGTTATTGGCAACACTGATTTGCTGCGCGCTTACTAAATTCACATGCATTACTCTTTAAATTGACATCAATATAATTCGCATCTTGTGTTAAGTAGATTGTTACGAAAATGATTATGAGCAAAAATGAGACAATTAGTAAAATATATTATTGCGCAACAAAACGATAGATATGTTATATGAAATGGCAATTTATTAATGAACGCTAAATTTAGGCAAATTCAATTATTAAATGGACGTACAGTCTTTAACTAAATTTTATTGATAAATGGAAAGCAATTTTGAATATTCAAAGAAAGAGTTTTGTTTATTAAGTTTATCGGATATTGTTATTGTCAAATAGTTTTATTATACAGAACTAAGCAAACAATTGCAAAGCTCTTAAAAATTATAGCCTTACTAATGGAAGAGATTCTAAGGACATTCCAAAATTAAATATTTTAGACTAACACAATTTGGAGGGATGAAAAATGTACTTTCCTGTGATTTTATTGTAGTCAACATTTTGCATAGTTAAAGGAAATTACTAAAACTGATGATGCTAGGACTCCAAAGCGTTTAATTTCATGCAAATTTAGTATACAAGAAAATATTTTTCAAACCCAAAGTAGGAAAACTCGATCTAAGCTTCAACTTTTCTATACACATTTCAGACTAGTCAATACATTTTTATTCATAGGCATGATATTTCACTTTCTCTTCAATTTTCAAACCCATCTAAATATTACTATCATGAAAATGAATTTTATATTAATTAATATATTTTGTAATCAACTGCCAACAAATACCAAAATTCAACTTGTTCATGAATGATTACTTAGCAACGCAAACTGTTCTTGCATACAATGTACAGATTTCTCTTCAAAATATATTGTCATTTGAAATATGCTTTGTTTTAAAAACATCATTGGAAGGAAATGTTTAGGCATGCTAAAGATTTATTTTTGATTCCAATATATATATATATATATATATATATATATAAA
>CABFPE010000025.1:698531-708652 GCA_900660155.1 Hofstenia miamia
ATATATATATAGAGAAAACAACAAAAATTTTAATTGAGAGTACTTACTGTACCATCGTCAGTCAAAAACCGAAATTATTTGGTGGTAAAAATATTAATTTACAAATCATTAATTAAATTAAATTAAACTAAAATAAGTGAAGAGTTTGATAACATTTTGTATTTAAATTAGTTATCTCTTCCATAATATAAATTGATTCTGCGATCTTGGTGCATTTGTGTTTCATTAAAATATTAAAGTCAGATGTTGATGCTTTATGTATTTTTGAGTGCATATAAATTTCGGATTGTAAGTGTCCATAGAGATGTTCTTGAATTTGTGTCTTCAAATGTCTTTTGGTTTCACCAAAGTAGAAGCTGTCACAATTTTGACAATTATATTTACAAAAAATTGATAAAACCACAGGTTTTTGAATTTGATCTTTGTTACGAATTAAATTTTATGTTTTTTCCGAATTTAAAATTGGTATAATTCTTGATTTCCTTAGTTTTATATTTAAATTATATATTGATTTCTTAAGACGTGATTCGTGCTGTTTAATAAAAGGTAGTTTCGAAAATATATTATCTTTGTGTTCTTGTGAATTGTGTTTTAATGAAGAGGATGTTAGAGCTGGTTTTGATGTTTTTTGCAAAAATTTTCAGGATACCCATTAGATCTTAGATTTTCAAATATTTTGTCAAAAGCCTTTGTGAGCATATTTTAGTTAGATGATAGTAAAACAGCTCTTCTAAATAAGTTTTTTGGAATTGAATGTTTATATTTATTATCACAGTATGATTGAAATGGTATATATAATCCGGTGTTAGTAGGTTTTTTAAAAGCAGATATTTTGAAATCCCATTGATGTTTTCTTCAATGTTGCATCTAAAAAATTTATTGAATCTTCTTTTTCATATTCACAAGCAAAGGGAATTTCACTTAGTTGCGAATTAATATAAAAAGAAACATTGATGCATGATCATCGTTTTCCATCAAACAAAGAATATCATCGACATAACGTTTGTAATAAATTGGTGGTTTTCTTAAGTTTAGAAAAGTCTTTTCGATTAAATCTATTGTGAAATTCACAAACGTTGGATCTCATGGAGATCCCATCGCTATCCCATAATGTTGGTTACACACTTCATTTTCAAACAAAAAATAAATGTTTGATCAAGCTAATAATAAAAGCTTTCGAAGTGTTTCATTAGTAAATGGAAAGGCTGATTTAGGTGTTAGCGAACTTATATGGTCAATCATTTTCTTAACTGGAATTGATGTAAACAAACTTTTTGCATCATAACTAACCATGTAAGAATGTATGTCGCATTCTTTAATTTCATTAATAAATTTATTAGTATCAGTAAGAACAAATTCTTTAGGCATAAATAACTTTAATTTTTCATCAAGCCACTTAGATAAGTTATAAACGTGTGAATTAACCATTGATAAAATAGGTCTATAAAGCGGAGATGTTGCATCTTTATGTATTCTGCAAAGACAGTATAGACTTGGTGGTTAAGAGCCAGTGTTTTGAAAGCAATTGTAATACTCTTTGTCGATTTCTCACGAATTTTTCATTTGAAGAATTGTTTTATTGAATTTATCTTCTTGAGATTGAAATATCGAATTTGGAGTTTTCTTCTTATTTAACAAAACCTCTTTGAATTTTGTATCATCATCTTAGATTTTCTTTTCTTTATTTCTTCTATGTATCTGTGTATATTATCAACGACAATCCCATTGCCTTTATCAAATTTTGATATGTAAATACTTTTATCTTTGTCTAGATTTTTAATTGAATTTTTTAGTTTTATTAATTCAGGTGGAACACGAAATTTTTTGTTTATGTAATTATTAAATATTGATTTCACTTTAAATTTCAGTTCGTCATATTCAATTTCACTAGCTTTTTCTGATTTCAATAATTGTAAAACATAAACTCTGTCTCAATTTTGGCTAAATTTTTATCAATCTTTTTTGGCCATGACATTTTCATTCCTAAAGATAAAGCCGTTTCTTCTTTTTTAGTGAGAATTCTATCAGATAAATTAATTACCATACTATTTAATGTAAATGTATTATCTTTTGGCAATGCATTCTTTAATGCAGTAATTTTCTTTTCTTGGTGTAATTTGGTACTGATTTCACTTTGAATTTCAGTTCGTCATATTCATAAAACGATAAAGAAGCTTAGGAGTAATCTGTTGTTTTTCTTTTTATCTAATGAGCTCATTATTCCAATAACGGATATAGAACATTAGCTTAGGGAGAATGTTTGAAATGGCATGTTAGTTCTTCTTATTTGTTTTATCTGCATAGAGTTTTGAAGCTTTAAATTTTAAGAATCGCGCTATTTTCCAATCATTTCAAAACTCTTCATCAATTTATTGACTGCTCCATCTCCACACATGTGTCCTCACCATTCATGAAAGGACTACAAGATTCTACTTTGTGAAATACTCATAATCGTAAATTTATTTCTTTTAGTTATGATGATATTATTTTCCAGTTTAAACGTCTGGTGTCTTGTAGATTATGATAAACCAAAGAAAATGTTTCTTCATGTTATCTTCAAATATAAATTGTACTTAATTTAGAGTAATTCACTAGTATGGCAATGAAGAGGGATAAAATTTTTTCTGCGGTCCCGTAAATAAATAGATTACTGCTTTCCTCGGGTGAAAAGACTAATACCTGTCTCTTATACACAAGATTTCCTGTTTTTCAAAATTTTGCTGTATGTTTAGAGGGCAATGGCCCCTCTTCTCTTTCCTCTTTTTTGTCTATTCAGTATGACACAAATACCTTGAACTGCTTAGTAAAATGCTTGATTAATTCTTGTATGGTTATTCAAAATGTTTGCTGAAAATTGATATCAAGACATTTTATCTTTGGATAAATGAAATGCAACGTTTTTATTCCTGTATTTAAATGAAATATAAGATTTTGTCAGCCTTGATTCAAAACATACCTCATCCTTAAAATGATATAGAAAGACTACCAAACCAGGATTGTCTACCATCTGCATACTAATGAACTACCTTAAGATTGTTTGTAATAATATTTTTGAAGAATGAGGAAGATAATTTAATACATTTTTTGACAGATATAATAGTTTTAGACGTAGTATGATTAAAATTTTAATGGGGTTTCTATTTAGAATTCTACTTGTAACAAAAACGATAGATTGTTAGTGGCCACCTCGTAGGTAAGCGCTTAGTCAGGATTGATTCTCGACATTGTATTCATGCATGCATATAAAAATATATGCTTATATTTTAGAGAATCTGTACAGGGGAATTAAATATATTGCTTAGAATTTGATGGAAAGTTAGCTTGAAATGTTATAATGTTGTAATTGCATGTTGTTTTCACATTTTTGTTTATCCTGTCCATGCCTATTCTATCACTTTCAAATTGTGAACTATTATGAGAGATCTAATTATTCTCGAACTTGTTGCTACGTGACTAGTGCTTTTGATGTGGCATCGTGCTTCTAAATTAATTGCAGAGCTTGTGGTACCCGTAGCTGACGAAATTGATGGGACTTCATGCGAAGCAATCAACTTTAATGTACGATCAACAAAGTGTTTTGATGTACTTAATTACGAAACTATTTAAGAGCAAGCTATTATCACGAAGTATAGGAAAATGTGTCATTCAAATTGCTTGCATTTAAACATTTAGTTCAGTTTACATTTAATTTTAGAATCTTGTACTCAGTAAACACATAAAATATTATTTAATCTTAAACTATCAGGGAGTTCTTTTAAAATTTGTAATGTATTCTCATCAACATTTTATATGTCCCCAAAAACATTCAGAATCTAAACTAAGTAATGAAGTCTTTCCTCAACTTCCATGTCGCTTTATAAAATTCAGTCAATCGTCAGTCCTTGAAGGTCAGGGCTGGATAGTGCAGGCCTAGCTTGAGACGAAATATTGTAAAAGTTCACTAACAAAATGGGACGAAATTTAAAAATTAACTTACTATTACGCAACAATGCACGAAAGTTAACCCAAATGCAAGAAAGTTATTTAATGTACAAGCAATGGGTTGAACCAGACTTGTCAACGAACCGAGGTGAGCTTGAGCACTGCATTGGATATATAACGAGCCCAAAACGAGCAGTTATTAAGCCAAGCAAATTTATAGTTCTGCTTTTTAATTTTTTATTCAGATTTTTCTTAATTTTTAATTCAAACCATCTTTTTTATAACGTATTTTAAAGTGTTTATTAAATAATAGGAAGAACTATGTGAAAAATGATAAGAGCGCAATATTTTTAAAAAATATATCGAGTTAAAACGAGCCTCATTGAACGGTTCTATGTGGCGAGCCGAGCCAAAAATACCCAAAAGTAAAACGAGTCAAGCCGAGCTTTGGCAAGTTTGGGTTGAACATTATTATCATATTCTCTTCTAAGACTCAATATAGGATTTTCAATTTCATTGTGTAGATTTTACCAGAAGCATCTAACATACTCATCGTTGACCTAGGAAAGGTAGTTTCCAAAATATATAAATACAATTCGCAAGAACAGAAAGATAATATATTTTGGAAACTACCTTTTATTAAACCTCACGAATCATGTCTTAAGAAATCTATATATAATTTAAATAGAAAACTAAGGAAATCAAGAATTATACCAATTTTAAATTCGGAAAAAACATCAAATTTAATTCGTAACAAAGATCTAATTCAAAAACCTTTAGTTTCATCAATTGTTTATAAATATAATTGTCAGAAGTGTGACAGCTTCTACATTGGTGAAACCAAATGGCATTTCAAGACACGAATTCACTATGGACACTTACAATCCGAAATTTATATGCACTCAAAAATACATAAAGAATCAACATCTGACTTTAATATTTTAATGAAACACAAATGCACCAAGATCGCAGAATCAATTTATATTAAGGAAGAGAAACCTAATTTTAATACTAAATGTCATCAAACTCTTCACTTGTTTTAGTTTAATTAATTAATGATTTCTAAATTTATATTTTACCACCAAATAATTTTTTGTTTTTTGACTGGCGATGGTACAGTAAGTACCGAAAGTACTCTCAATTAAAATTTTCATTGTTTTTTGGTAAAAAAATATATATATATATATATATATATTCCCACTGGCAGTGATAAATTTTTTGGATTTATGATTTTCAGTTAAGCATTTTAGTTTCAGTAGTTATTCTTCCAATTATAAAAAATAGTATATTTGTACATGCTCTGCATTTTCAATGCATTTCATTGTCAATTTGTACTATGGCTATGGACTTCACGTTTATAAGAGTCGGAAAACAAAGAGTAAGTCTAAATAACCATGTCTTTAAACATATTACAATACATTTAGACGTCACACAGGTTAGAAAACTTGTCCAATATTATTTTTTTCATATGTAAATTATTTGAATAATGCGTTGCAAAAATACGCTAGTTTATCAATATATAAATTATAGACCTAACCGATACCCATTCCCCAATCTTAACACAAAGCCAAACCACAACACTAACTGTAAACCAAGGTGTACACCTTGCTTTAAACTAATCCAACTCACACTTTAGTCCAAGCCCTAACCCAAACCGTACCCTAAACAATATGTAGAAATGATGTGCCAATTTATTACTAATATCAGTAAGTTTCAACATGAAATATAAAATATTTACAATATACTACTATTAGTATGCTAATAAGTGGTTCAACCACGCGGCTTTTGTTTGTTTACAAAGCAGTTATAAGATTTGGCCATTTTATTTAATCAATGCTGCGACTTTTCGCTCAAATCTCTTCATGTAGTTATATTTTTTCAAAGCCTTCCTAAAGGCTTTGTTTTGTTTACATAATTCAAAATGAATATTTTTTCATTCAGTCGACTCTTTCATGATGAAGCATACAGTATAATGTTAGTTTAATGCTTTAGGGTAACATTAGAGCTAGGGTAGAATTTACTTAAGATTACTATTATATTTTGGGTTAGGGTTGGGGCTAGGGTAGGGTTAGGGGTATAGCTAGAGTTAGGGTTTTGTCTTGAAATAGGGTTTAGGTTAGATTTGGGGTTAAGGTTTTTATGTTGATAAATTAGCTTACTTTTGCAAAAAAAATTGTGGGGGAGATAACGCAAAGGGACCGAATATGCAAAGGATTCTTACATAGTTAGTACATCAAATATCGCAACAAATGCAACATAATATCTCCAAGAATAGCTAAGATTTTATTGAATGATAATAAGAGAAAATTTAATTTTGAAAAAACTCAAAGTATAATGTTAACACCAAATAAACTTAAAAATACTGCAAAACCATTAGCACTTAGCATTGAAAGTAAGAGAATGAAACATAAATTATAAATTATTTTCTACTAGGTATTTACAGTATTTTAAGTTTAGAAAGTTTTCCTCTAAAAAGTGAAAAATTGGCATCTGGTGTAATGATATCATAACAACTAGGAGAAATACCTAAATTATATCATTAACAACTAATGCATACATTGGTGTTATGTAAATTTCAATATTGCTGATCTTTGTTATAAAATCTATCAGGTATGCAAATTATTCAAATGCTTAAAAATTAACACATTAATTTATGTATCAAAATACGAACATGTATCGTATATTTGGGAAACTTATATAGTTTCAACACTCTAATAATGCATAAATAATAACAAATAAATAAAAGTTTTTATTTCCCAATATCAATTATGATAAAAGGGAAAAAGTTATAAACTAAACAGTAGTAAGTAACATTCAGTCTTTTATAAGAAATCAGGTAATGTTTTTTTTGTCAGATATTGACATCCAAGTACAGTATGTATCTTCAATATTTTTCCAACATAACAGAAAACAAACTATGTTCTAACAATTTTATTTAAAACTGAAGTAAACGTTTTCGAACTTTTAGACGTCCTACAGTATATTGCTATGCCTTAAAAACATATGTGACTCATTTTCTTTGCTGTACATTATCCGATGAAAAGGATGTTTATTTTTGGATATGATGTTGTTTACAGAGTTTTGAAACAAGTTATGAAGGAATTATTGCATTCGTGTACATTATCTTCATCTGGCAAACTCAGTGAGGAAGAAACATGCTTAAGTGCTCTGTTTTGTAAATTACTTAGATGTCTAAACCATGCCGATGAAGCATATGTGATAATACTAAGAATATAGGTTTTAAGTATGTACCAGCGAGTGTTCTCATTTATAAATCTACTAACAAACATAAGTGAGTTATTAACGAAGAATACTTTCTTCAGAATTTTTCATGTATGTTTCTCAAATGATAATTTGTTATCGATGATAACACCCAGATATTCTCAACATGTGCGTCTATTTATGCAAAGTAGAGTATTTTTCCATATTGTAGCATTGCTTCATTTTTTAAATTATTATTCAAAAAAATCAATTCTTTAGTTTTATTGTTATTTAGCAAAAGATTCATATTATTGAATTTAACATAATCTTGGGCTTCTTTAAAATCTTTTTTTTGCACTATTATGCTTGATTGCTGATATTAAAGCTGTATCATTCGAGACTTTTAAAATATACGACTTTTCAGTTGGCTTATTGCTGAACTATTTTATAACTTTGCTACTGCTATCATTTAGAAGTTTTATGTTGCTCGTGTAGTTGACAAACAGAATTGGGGAGATTGGACCACCTTGTGCTATGCCCATTAATGTTTCTTTATGCTTAGATAGTTTACCATAGGAAGTAACAACACACTGATTAAAATCACTTGGTCGGAATGCAGCCAATTACCAAACTATTTATCATTTTCACACAAATTTACATTTATTATGAAAAGTTATGCTTGTTCAATAAATATATAAATAAAAAATTCTTATAGTTCCTTAGTGAATATATACAAAGAAATAATAAAATTCAAAAACTAAATGCTAAAATGCTTGAAATCATTCCTTCGCATGTAATGGTATGAAATACTTGGAATAATATACCTCTAGACCTCAGCAACGAAAAATCCTCAAATAAATATAAAAATAAAAATAAAAGAATTCTTGATGAAAAATACAAATAGAAAATATCATTAATATAATAAAGGCAATATGCAAGAGTAGTATCGCCTAAATTTTTTGTAAATATTTTGCAAATTTTATAAGTAATGTGTAGGGCCTATTCGTATGTGCATGCGTAATATTTATCTATTTTTTATAAAATAAAATATTTTGATTTATATTACTGCCCAATAACGAATTGATAATGTATATGCAGTCAGCCTATTGATTTTACACGATCTCTGGAGCCATAATTCCTGTATCTCAATGTTCTTTGTATAAACAATATCAGCATGACACTAGACTAGACATGCAATTATTCAATTTGCCAAAAACATAATGGTTTGTACTAATGTATTGCTCATTAAATTTTTCACTTTTACCTTTGCAAAATTTTGCAAAAAACAAATACATGTTTTGAAATTGAAATGAGAATTAAAAGCTATGTCGAGGTTTGAAAGTATGTGGTAAGTTTGATGGTCTTTTTTAGGGATGCAGTTTGATTTAACGTCTCTCTTTGAAATCCAATTTGAAAACAATAGATTGTGTCACCACGATATGATATTCAACCAAAACAAATTTTTATATTGATTTTTAGAAAAAAATAAATATCAACCATTATTTTCACACAAACAAAGTATTTGGAAGAAAAATGTACAACAACTTTATCTCATATATCCTGACAATGGAAGTCCTGCCTGAATTTGCTGTTTTTGCCAGATTTTTCACTAAAGATGCAACATTTCGTTGTGTAGTGTCAATGAATGCCGCACTCATGTTGAGTGATTTTCAAAAAGTCTTTATTGCAATAATTTATAGGTAAATTTTCAGATATTTCTACGGCCACATCATGTTCTATTGGAGTTACTCTACGCTTCATCAACAGCAGCATTGAAGAAGGTATTCGTTAATACACATTTTTTAAACGCTTATAACACAGTTGTCTTCAGGAAACAAATATTTTAAGGTAGTTGTTGTTACCTTGGACATTAGACCGCCTCATTATCGGAACAATAAGTATGGAAATAATTTGAATAATTTTACAAAAATTGGATTTCTCATTGAAAAAATATTCTTATTTGCATGTACTTCAGACACAAGAATAACTTTTAGAACAAATTTTCATCATTGCATGATGTGGCCTAATCCCTTGGATGTGTAGATGTAAAATGCTTTCAATATTTCTTAATAGGTTTGGATAAAATTGTTAAAAAATCCGAACAAATCGCTTTGTTACGTAAAAGTAGCACTAGTAAAAATAGGGTTAGAGGTAAGCATATATAATTAAAATAATGTTTGAAATTCCTTAGGCCTCATTTGTGTGCCAAAATATCAAAGATAATTGTCAATATTAGAGCAAATTCAAACACAAAATATTTACTTAGAAAGGATGTTTACATCCCGCATCCATACTTCAGATTTCCTATCGACAGGTTGTATTTTTGCAGGTATATATTTAGAAATGCAGGGCGCTTGTTACAAATTGTCAAAACAAATACGAGGAACTTGTATTTTGTTGAGAAATTGCAAGGGCAATAAATTCAAATGTATCTAGTTATTATATTAAGGCCTATACACACTTTATTAGCATGAAATTGATACCAAAGCATTCAAGCACAATGAAAATGCTGCTGACGCTGGTCGATAATGGTCAAATTTGTGGATAAAATGTGTCAAAAATTTTGTTAAATTGAATAAGTTTGTTCGGCAATTTTGCATTTTGTAATTCAAATGAGATTTCTCATAACTTTTTCCAAAATTAGTTATTCACCAACTGGATAAATTTCGCGAATTCTTTCGATAACTTCTTTGAATTTCTCGTTAACGTATTCTGAAAATTCTAGATGGTGTTTCAAACATATCTTGTAATAAAAGTTAGTTTGTATAAATTTGCCAATCAAGTGAACATTCATATTTCAGACATATTTTGGATTTGTACCAAGAGCCTTATATACTAATTTATGTTATTTTTTTAACTTTGTCAATAAAGTTAGCAATTTCAAAAATGTATGTGCAAATATTTTTAAAATAAACAGAAAAGCTGAAAAGCGCTTGTATGCCCCGAGGTGCGTTGCTATAGCAGGTGTTCCGTATTTCTATATATATATATATATATAT
>CABFPE010000025.1:727550-737853 GCA_900660155.1 Hofstenia miamia
GCTTTTTTAACCATGTGCATAATATTTTCTTCCCATGTGAGATTGTCTTGAACTACTAATCCAAGGAGTTTAGCTGATTGAACTCGCTGAATACTATCATCTGTTATTTGAACTTCAGATGGCAAGTTAAAGTTATGCAAGGGACAAATAGTAATTTCTTTTGATTTTATTAAATTAAGTTGCATAAGCGATTTGCTGGCCCAATTTTTCACTTTTTGAACTAAACATTCAGATTCTGAAGGACTATCACGCGAGCAAACTTCCCAGATTGTTATATCGTCCACATATTTGACTCTATTAGGCCAAAAACTCATTAAAGAGTTAACAAAAAGTATAAAAAGCCAAGGTCCAAGTTTGGTTCCTTGAGGTACTCCTGCATACAACGAATTCCACAATGAAAGTGTTCCGCAAGGTAAACGAACTCTTTGTTGACGACCAGATAAAAAGCTTATGATCCAGTTGCATGTGTAGTTGCTAACGTTAATTTCTCTCAGTTTGTTAATTAATATTGGATGACTAACTAAATCAAAAGCCTTTCTGAAGTCAATTAAAAATAATGCGAAATATAAGGTACATGTATTTTAAAACGTTTGAATTTTCGAATTTCTATTAACTTGCCTTTCTCCATATACCCGATATTGAAGGCTTGCTGGCCTGCTTACCGAAATTAAACTTTAATGTCCGGTTTTCACTATTAATAAATCTTTAAACAATAGTTTTACATGGAAATTACTCTAATTAGTTAATGAAATGCAGGTACAGATTTAGAGGGGGCATAGGAGGTACGTGCTAATTCCCTACTGGGATGTTATAGATTGCTAAGGATATTTGGCCTGGATTTATCATAGTGCATATCCTGGGTAGTGAAGTGCCCCTGCGTAGTATGGCTCCTAGAGCCGTTCGTGAAAGAATAAGTTTATATCAAGGTTAATCTTTGAAAAATTGACCAATCTCTACCGATCTATTTTTAGGTTACAAACCAAATTTATAATCTCATTTTTATTAAGTTTAAGGAAACCCTATTTAAAAAATAGCTATTAACAACAAATGTACTCAAACTATATTAATATATATTATACATCAAAAAAACTTTTCACCATCATTTTTAAATTAACTCATTAATATAGTGCTGATATAGGTCATTTTTTAATATTTTAAAACATTACAGTATCGTATGATAAATGCATTACCCAATTTTTGTAATATTAAATTTTTCATTTTATATCTTTTAAATGCTCAGTGATCGCAGATTGTGTTTTGACTGCAAACCATTTCAATTGTTTCCTGAATACAACATAAAAAGTTATGAGGCTAGTTCCTGAGATAAGAGAAATAATTGGAGATTAGTAATGCTAATTATTAAAAGTTACAAAATGATAAATTATTTTACAAGTATTTTGTAATACTTTTATATACATTTAAATAGACAATGGAACCTATAATACAATAATATCACTGATTCCTTAAGGAAATTTCTAATATTTAGGTTGCCTTGACTTTAACCCTATAAAGCTGAAATGATCTAAAAAAACAGTCTTTTTGCCAATGAATATCCAGAGATAACTAAATAATAATATTTAGTTGTCTTTTGGAATGTCATATATTTAATCCCAATTTCAGAGAAAAGCAAATATTAAATTAAAGATTATCTTTGACGGGACTCAACACTATCCACATTCAAATTTTCAACAGCTACCTCAACCTGGACACCAATAATATTAATAATGATGAATCAGCCCATGGGGTCGGATCTGCTCACTTTCAGTACTAAATTAAGTATGGTAGGAAAATAGTAGATTAATAGAGTAAAATTTGTGTAAACACAACATGCGTACTACTATGCTCCTACAGAAATTTAATGGTGTTAAGCCGAATGAAACCAATCTTCTGATAAATTAACAAACCATCTACTGGATTTTTATCACTGTTCTCAGACTCAAGCGTATGCTATCCAGGAATTATTTGGTTATTTCAAATGGTGTCACCCTGATGTCATTACTATCGTTACTTTCTGCTTGAAGGCCTTAATAGAATTTAATTAAAAAAGCAATTAATAATTCAAATAGTTCATTTAATATATTCAAATTTTATTCTTTTTAGTTTGTTTGATGATATTTTGGCTACATTAAATTTGCGAAAATTGAGCCAGCCGAAAGTAATTGGGTACTGTAATTAAAAAATATCTACATTAATAATAATCGATCAGAATTAGCCATTTAAATTTTAAGACAAGAAGAACTTATTGCAGATTACCAGAAAACTATTTTTGAAAATGAACTCAGAATTGATGAGGGAGGAAAGACAATATTATATAATGTGTAAAAGTTTCTTTCCAAAGCTCAAAATATTAAATTTCAATTTCCTTGTTTATAAGTTATTAAAATCTTACACGTTTTCTGAAGTAGCAAATAAAACTATTTGCTCTATTCTTTGTCTACAAAGCAAATCTCTCTATATTAAAGATGGATGTGTAAATATTATGTATATATATAATATGTATATATATACATAATATTTATATATATATATATATATATATATATATACTGGCTTACCGTTGTGTGAGTTTTTTCGCACAACACAACAGCAAAACACTGTTGTGTCACACAACAGGCACAACACAACAAAACAGAGTCAAAAATGTATTTGTGCGACATCCACTAAAAGTTCTAAGTTCTTAGCTATTCTTCTTACACAAATCTTTTGAATAACAAAGTATATATTTTAATTGGAGTCTCCTGCGAGACAGGGACCAAAGACAAATCACGAGACGGGACTAATTTGAATTAATTATTGCTTTTATTGTGCATGGTATTTGCAGTATATACATATGCATATACATATATATATATATATATGTGTGTATATATATATATATATACAGTATATATTTTGTAAATATATACTTTGTAGAGTGTGCATGTGATTATATATGATAATTTTTATGCTATAAATTTGCTTTGATCGCACATGATATATAATGTTCAGCCGTGATACAACCTTGTTTTGCAAATAACAAGTATTTAAATATTAAATGTGAATCATTTTCATAGATTGAATTGTTCTAATTGAATAGTTAAAATTCTACTATGCATTACAAAACCTCACAATCAACTTAAGAACGTATTTTCAAAAACGTCTTAAGCTCAGATTTATTATTTCCCTGTTACAATTTGATTTATTAAAATTGCAAACGCTTAAATTATTGTCTACTCGTGTACAATCATTTAATTACGTCATCTAATTACTTTCGGTCCGTTCAACTTTCGCTAATTTAAAAGACCGCCATTTTAACATGAAATTTCGCTAATTAATTTGAAATCAGTTGTCGGCAAGTCTATTGATGATAGTTTAGCTAATTGGCGGTGTTTGCACTTTCATAAAGAGCACATTTTAATAGATTTCTAAAATTTCATTCAACTTTGATTTTAAATAATTATAAAATAGTGATTTCGGATATTCATTTTTTCCTTAGAATTGTGCATAATTTAGAAAAATATGGTCCCGCATTCACTTTGTATAAACTGGTGCTGGGTAATTTAAAATCCACCAAGATAGAAGCATAAATTATATTTATTGCTATCACACTTTTATTATTAACCGTGCCGATTAAGATGGGAATCCCACCCCTAATCAAAACCCAGACTTCAGGAAAAATGTAAAAAATCAGTTTTGGTCATAAATGCTAATCGATTTTAGCCAAAGAATATCATTTTTGCTAAAACAAATTGAGTTTTGTAAGCCAAAAGTTAACAAATTTTACTTAGTAATAGACCCTAGCAACAAAGGTACCCCTCGTGTTTTTCACTTATTACGCCTAATAGATACAATAAAACAAATTGTTCGAATTGCTTAACATAAACACATCTTGGCTACCACAAAGACTAACCCGGAAGTGTTTGCAGTAGTTGACAGTCTTTTATAAAATGTAATTTTCTGAAAATTATTTTTTTTTCGAAATTCTTAAATTTCAAAAATAATTACTTTAAAAATTTTCAATGGTATGTTCCCAGTTGTATTGCCTAGGTCCTGAATTAGGATCTCAACAAAATAATTATATCAGATATTACAGTGAAAGAATGAAGGTCAAGGTGACAGAAATAGAAACATTTTGCGAAGAGAAATAGCAACTTTTAAAATATACAACCAAACATAATTTTGCTTAGATCCTAGTTCAGGACCTTGAGGAAGGTTTATGGATCCATGTCTAAAAAGAATTTTTGGGCTATATATACACATTTTGCTGACGTCATTTTTTGAAAATTATCATTTTTAGAACATTTCACTATTTGTTGGCCAAATACATCAAAATTATTCTTAGACTAAGACCTATCTAGCTATTATACAAGCAAACTTTTATAAACAATAGTTTAAAGAAATGGCTTGATTAGAAAGGTCTCACATTAATATAGTTGTAAGGAATGCAGTGAATTTGAATAATAAAAATAAAACACAAACGTAAACATACTAGCCCTAGTCATACACTGAGGTAAAGTAAAGAAAGATAAAGCAGATCATAATTGTTCAACAGTCACAACGAATTTGGAAAACCAAATTTATTAAATTTTCAATAAAATATTACAATATAATGTTTTTGGAAATGTCAGTGAGAAATTTATATCTAGCTATTTAAGTGCCATGTAGTTTTACACCTAGTATGCAAACACTGACAATTTGCACGATTTTGGTATCAAAAAGAATATTGTTTTAGTAAAAAGAATATATTCCCCAGTTTTAATATAATATATGCTATCTTCAAAGTAAATTCTTTTGAAATAGCAGGTCTATATAATTACAATCAATCTTAATTCCGATTTGGTAAACAATGTCTTTGTTTTACATCACATTGTCGCAGAAACCGAGTTACTTATATCATGGAACTTTGTTTATCCACATGCATGATTTATAGCAAAATAGAGAAGCCTGTTATAATTCATTCCGTCATAATTTTTAATTGTATTTATATAAGCTCTGTGTTATAAATCGTCAGTGATTATCAAGTTGAGCTCAATTATATTTATATTTCTTTACGGAAGACCTCGTGTATTGCCGTAAAGGTTTACTTGAAAATTTAACACAACCGATTGTGTAATTATCTACTTGAAACCTTCCTAGGATTTACTTAAGAAAAATTTCTTCATTACTTTACTTTACATTACGTCACTTTACTTTACGGCAGTGTACAACCAACCTAAAGAGAGGTGAATCCTTAACTAGGATAAATTAATGTTTTACAATTTTGCAGAACATCGTTTCTAGGTGAATTGATTTGTGTATTATAATCGGTTTTTAATTCTTGAATTCAGGTTCTGCTCTGCTGATTGCGATTTACCGAATATATTTCAAGCCAGTCTTAGCTGTCACTTCAATGTTTGAACACCACCTACCTCCCCAACGGCCCTTCCTTCGCTGGTCTTTCAGGGAATGGGACAAGACACCGGGACTAAAAATATACCTTCGGGACCAGATACGAGACATGACCACACCCAGGTACTTCAAGATACCCAGATACTTCTGTACAATAAACCAATAGAGACACCCCTGGGTCGGTGACAACGTTAAAAAAATAATTCAACTTCAGGTAGTTACATACAAAATTTTATGTTGTTTGCACCATTAGTTACTAAGATAATAGGGGTGGGTAGTTTTGCCCGCCCCTGAATATGTGCTGAGGAGAACTCCCCCGCAATATTATTAAGCCCTATCACACAACATGAATTACAAAATTTAACGAGAAACCTGTTGTAGGCAGGTTGTATTTGCAAGGTGAATTTATGTGATAACGCATCAAATGAAAACTGATGCATTTTATCAACACTGACTAGCAAAAAAAGTTTGAACTCACTTGATGCACAAATCTAAATAGTAATGTAATATGGACCCTTTCTTGGACAGAAGCACTGACGAAATTAAGTGTAATAGTAGAACCTAAAAAGACAGATATCGTAAATATATTAAACAGAAACTTTGAAAACATCAGTAAGTTCAATTTTGAATTATACAGAAATAGAAACTGTACTACAATAACCTAATATCACAAAGCAGCAGTTGCATTTCAACATATTTTCTTATTATCAACTCAGAAATGTAATAAATAAACTAAGTAACTAAATAATATTCAATTTTGTGGTTTCAGTGACCACCATATTAGATAATTAAAAAATATTTTCGATGAATACCTCTTCGCGCCATTTAATCAATGTATAATTAATAAATAATCATTTTCCTAAAATTTTACAAAAGCGGATATATCAACTTCATTTAAAGAGGGTTGATTCCAGATACTACTGATCAATTAATGTAAGACATTCCTTCGCAAAAGTATTGAGAAACTCTTAGTTGCCCAAATGTACAAGGTTACAAATGACCATTTAAGTTCAGCACATCTGATGGAACTTCATAAATCACAAAAAATCATAATTAAAATTAGTTCTCAACCATATAATTCAGTGAACTTTGTTATCTTAATAGAAAAATTGAATCAACCGGGCTTAGAATCAGTGCAATAAATTTCATTATGAGTTTCTTAAGCTATTATACACCACAAGGAACAAAATTGATCATATTTCTTCAGACTATACTATTTCAAATCTAGGCATGCCACCAAGAAAATAATTTAGGACCTATTTTATTTGTGTTAAATGTCAATGAGATGTTAAAATCTTTATTACATGTAACCATTTACCAATATTGAGAAGATACTTGTACATTAGGTACGAAGAGCAAAACAACATTGAAGTAATCAGACTTTTGACAAAAGATATTGAAATCTAATTACCTATTTCTTTATTAATAAATTAGTCGCAGTGTCATATTTGCGAGCAAAATTTACGGTTTTTATTGCCCTATTGTAGGATTGTGTATGTAGTTGACGGCTTTTGGCAGGCAGTTGAAATAAGAGGAATGAGCAAAATTGTAAATGTGGCATGTAAAATACATTTATTATTTGAGTGTGGTATTCTTCAACAAAACCCGTAAGTGATATAAATATTGTATGTTAGAAGACATTTTCCTGATTTTTTTTAAAAAGAACTCATCAAAATTTAATTCTTTATCAATTTAGACACCTAATTATTTCACTGATTTTGTTTGTTCAATGCTTTCTTCAAAGATTGTTAATCCAATATCTTTATTTATGGTTGTTAATTGTTTAGATGAAAAAATATTAAATTGAGTATTACCTGTTTATTTTTAGATGGTTATCATCAAAAATAGGTCCCTGGTTTTTCAATGTTTGATTGCAAGATATTAGCAGCAATAAATGCATTTTTGGCTTTTGTTAATAAACAGGTATCATCGGCGTTTTGATAGATTTCACAATTTTTAACGTTAGCTGTTATATCGATTAAATATAATGCAAATAAAATGGGCCCTAGAGCGGTGTCTTGTGGCAAACCCCGATTTTTCCTCATTCAACAAAACTCCCTGCTCCTTATGTTTAAAAAAATTATACATTCATTTAGTTCCTCTTGGGAGGCGGAATGTTAGTAATTGGATTTTACTGAAAATCTTGAAGGCATATGTAGACCATGATTGATAATTCAATAATTTTATATATAAGAGAATTTCTCTTTTCCGTCATCTGCATCGTCCAGATATGAGAAAGTCTGGAATGTAGAATTTCGATATATGGTTAATTGAGAGACTGCCTACTAGATATAATTTATATCTTAATTATTATAGAAATACATAATAATAATTCCAATTAATAATAATAATGAAGAAACCTTAAAAGCATCATTGTAAATATGAATGTCACATATACTCATATTTAGAACATCCGTGATCAGTGATCACTAATAATATCGAATCGTCGTAATATTTTTTCAGTACAAGCAAAATGAAATGGAAACTGGTTTAATTAAACATTTAGCTAAATTTATATATCTCTATATCGGATGGTTGGAAAATAGCAGACGCATTGTTTTTCTACGACTTGTTGAGCAAGATAGATTTGCAAACATTTGTACGTCGGATGTCATAAGGAGTTGATATTCTTTGACATGTTTTGAATGTAGTCAGACTATCCATTTTTATTTGCTGCTTTTTTGTCTGGAATTCAATTAGTTTTGTTTACACTATCGATTTCAGCAGATACGTACGTAAGCAGTAAGTGGTTTTGAATTGGAATAATTCTTCAGATTAATCGTACAACTCGGGCTTTCGCAAGTAACATTTAACGTTAATTTTGCGCTAATTTTTAACTTCGCTATATTTTTTTGGCTCAAAAAGCGTGATTGGTATCCTTTTAAGGTTTATTAGGAGAGTAATTTTTTAACGGTTATAGAGACGAGCCATTTAAGAAATGTATTTGTTAACATTTAACAGCGTAAACTCGGCCCAAACAAATAAAATAAACCATATGCTGAAATAAATGCTAATAAATAGCATCAAGAGTAAACAGAGGTTTCAGCTAAATACCTGCAGTTTTCTAAAAATTAATATACATGTACAGTGGTGTGCAAAAGTCTGAATGCACCTACATAATTGTATATAATAACTCTTTCACATATCTTTAGCAAATATACATGGTGAAAACAGTATTACATGTTTATATTTGTTCATATATTAAATGTGTTGCTTAGATTGTATATGTAATGAGATGTGTGGCACATGGGAGCAATTTGCATTACATTCTTAATATGGAGCTCTTACTTAGTATTTGTGCAAATATAGTGCTGCTAAGAGATGAAAGCTATACTCATATCAACAAATTGTTGTAAGTCTTGGAGGTGCACAACATGCAATTGCCAGACAATCATCTAATGGCAGTAAAGTTTTGGAAAAGGTAGTGGGAGATGCAGAAAGCCTGATCCACCAAATAGTGACTTCTAATCCTAGTGTTAGAAACTCATTTGTATTGGGCCAACTTCCACCAGAGGTGCAAATCAACACCTCAACAATGTGCTGGCACTTCTCCAAAAAGGTTTTTCTTATATTCTTTTTGCCAACACTTGTGGTTTAAGCTACTGAAATCAATAAAAATGCAGGTGTATTCAGACTTTTGCACACCACTGTAAATGTTTATCTTTTGCATAACTATTTTAAAATATACCGGTATATAGATAGTATTAAATAAAAACTATTTACGGCAATAGGTCACCGGATCAATAATTGATATGGGGCAATTGCATATATGTTATTACTAGGGCACCAAAGTAATAAAAGTCATATTTTCTTGTTAGGTTATTTTGCAGTCTGCATAAAATAAGATGGTTTTCAGACCTAGGTTCCAGTGAAATTTGAAATTAAAACCATAAAAAGCCATATTTTTGTTTTTTGGAAAACATGGTACTATTTGTGGGGAAATATGATAAAAGTAATATTTTGGCATAGTTTCATTACTAAGAAAAAAACTTAAAAATTCATGGTAGGTTGCCTTAAAGCAAAACAAATTGGAACTATTTCAATACATTCACTGAGGTTCAACTATATTCTAAATCAGTGGACATATACATCATTATTGGAGGTTTTTTTGTCATCGCAGCAAATCAGTATGAGTTTTAATGACAAGTTAGTGCTTTTAATTTTTGGCTTTTTATTAAGTAAGGGTTTTTGTATTTGTTTTATATTGTTCTAGTAATTAAATATGGCTTAAATATAGATCATTTTGAAAAAAAGGAAAGTTCATATTTTAGAACATATTTAACAAAATTTAACAAATAACCAAAATAAATAAATTAGGTACGATTCAATTTTGTTAATCTTCTGAATATCTAAAAGACATATAACGTTTTATATGGTTAAAAACATTGAATATGAACATATGATAATTCTTACAATTCAAACCTGGATTCAATTTGAGGAATGTTTTTCAGCATTTTTTTCTAGAAGAAGAACTGAATAAATTTCGTGACTGACGTCGACTTCCCCTTATTTCTTTGATGTAGGCCTTTCTATTGCCTGAAAAATCTACTCGATTAAAATATAATGAAATGTTTATAAGTAATACGTTAAAAATGCAGGCCTATGTTATTGGTATTTGACACAATTCACTCGGCAGTAGGAAGTGCATATACACATAATTACAACATTATGCAAAAGATATACTAATGTTTCGACCCCACATGTTACAATTTTAGGCAATGAGCTAGATCTATTCTCCATGAAAATTTTAAAATAAATTAAAATAATACAAACGTTTATATGCACTTAATTTATAACATTTAGAATGATTATGAGTATATTTAATTAATCTTTTTAAAAAACATAATTTTAAATAGAATATTCAAAGATATATATAAAATTTATTTATTTTTTATGTATATCCGTCAGGATTGTACGTGAATCATGCTTTTCCGAT
>CABFPE010000025.1:737874-766616 GCA_900660155.1 Hofstenia miamia
ACAATTTTAGGCAATGAGCTAGATCTATTCTCCATGAAAATTTTAAAATAAATTAAAATAATACAAACGTTTATATGCACTTAATTTATAACATTTAGAATGATTATGAGTATATTTAATTAATCTTTTTAAAAAACATAATTTTAAATAGAATATTCAAAGATATATATAAAATTTATTTATTTTTTATGTATATCCGTCAGGATTGTACGTGAATCATGCTTTTCCGATTCATTTCAAGCCAAACTAAATAGTATTTTTTTAAATCTGTACCAACCAATATTGACCCAATTCATTCAAAACTTAAGATAGGAATTCCATTTGGAAGATATAAAATAATTTCCTCAATAACTAAGGAAGAGTCGAACATTGACTGTATATGACACTCCTAAAAGCACAATAGGAGAAAACAAATCACTAGGACGATTGAAATTATGTTGTTATAGTATTTTCTCCCAACAAAATGCATATGACTGCATGCTACTAGACTTAGGTTTCAATAGTCGGACACGTGTACATTGATTTTGAATAGTTGACACCAGTTAAGCTGGATTAGCAAAGCTCTAAAAAATTTGAAACTCATGTCAAACGTAGACTAAGTAAATTTGCATATTACCACCTCGACAAAAAAAGAGTGATTTTCTCTGCCTAAATTACGTATTTCACTATAAATGAACATTTGCAATTTATTGCAATATTATATTGCTAGCAAATTTCTATTGTAATACATTTATTCTCCATTTATTACATTTCAATATTATTAAAATACACTATTGCAAGGCCTTGCGTCTGAGCATCGCATGCCTTTCATACTAAGTTTGACTAATATAACCACTGTATCAAATACACTTTGTGTAAATCTTTTGTAATGCTTCATACCAAATTTGGAAAACAATACTCGCCAAATATGACACACTACTCTTGATTATGTCCCTCTTACGCAAGCATTATTAAAAAATTTTTTGTTAAAATTACTACAAATTCTTTGGAGGTAATCAATTAAGTTGACATAGATTATTATCGTTTGTAAAAAATCCTTTTATGCATTGTCATATGCCACCTCATGTGTGGATATTTGCTACTGCAAGTGCGTAAAACTTGCTCTACCTTTCAGACGAAAAGCTGGAGCAGTTTGAAAATTTTGTGGAGTCTAAGTTGCTTATCTTGAGATTTTTTTTCATAAAGATCCATCCATTACTTTTTAATAAATCCTGCTGAAAACAATGACAATTAACTAAAATACCAATTAAGATACAGGGATTGACACAAAGTCACACAATATTGATTTCAATTAAAAATTTGCAAAAATAATTCAATTAAAAGCTGAAATTGCGTTTGCATTATGCTCGATAAATCGAAAGCCTGCGGTCAAAGAGGACCCAAACAACGTTTAGCTAGTATATAGCAATATCTTTGCAAATTGGAAGTAGTGCATCTCAGTAATTAAACTAAGCATACATTCAGGAAAACTAACAAACTTCCAGGTTTTTGGATCGAGCTCATCAGGAGAAAATGCTGATTGTGCATGGCTGGGTTAAAAAATTCACCAAACATCGATGAACTGTTAATAATTAGTCTTATTGGAAGAATCTTTTTGAACTTAAATTTAACCAAAGGCATTGATGGCTGTAATTACTGATTTAACAAAAACGCTAGTGAAAGCGGCATTACATAATAAACTTGGCGTATCAAGCTCGAAAAAGCTATCAGAGAAAATTAAATGAACTAATGTATAGACGCAAACTGAAGTTTAGTTTATTTAATAATTGCTTCATAAATAAAGATAAATTCATCAGGAAAACGTATCATGTTAACAGGGGATTATTTAGGTGTATATTTTTAAAAAATGTTTGCTAAAATTTTATAGAACTGAAGTAGCTCATTTGACGCTCCCTGATATTAGAATGATTTTTTTTAATAATTTCATAACATAAAAATAATTTTTCCAATACTAAGTACATTTTCTTTTATTAATGATCAATGATTTTAAATATTTTTTAAATTCTACTGTCCTATTCGCAAAATTATAAGAGAAACTAAAATTTCTTTTTTCTACTACTAAAATCTTAAATAGAAAAAATAGAATTCTACATGAATTTTCTTTTAAGGTCTGTTTATGACTTTTACATATTTGATTACACTTACTTAATCTCAATGGAATTTGAAAGAGCAATAGTTTAACATATCAATAAAAATTTGAAATTAAAATACAACTGTCTAGCTATTCACCCAGGTGTAGGAAAATAGCGTTTTGATTTCACAATTTAGCTCTAAATATACAGAGCTCCCATAAATATATGTGGACCATTTTGTTTGTATATAAACTTAAATTATCATTTTGACTCTACTTGTGTGGTAGGTAATATTCTTTTCAAGTAGATAAATTCAATTTAAATTCAAAAAGAAAGAAATATATAAACAGATTTGTCGCAAGAACTTTAATAAACTCTAGATTATCTGTTGATCTTCGGTCATAATAGAATTATTAAAAGTTATTCCATCAGGAGCTCAGAATAAATATTTGGCTTAGAGTGGTTGTTAAACAGCATGCAAAATCACATACGCAAATAAACACGAACACGTTTGGATAATCATATTATCAGGCATGTATTGGATAAATAAATATGAATCAATTGGTACACTTTGTAATAAATTTTAAGGGTAGGTATAATTATATATATATAACCTTGGGCTGGAAACAATATACACATTCTCGAGTTAAATTTAGTTGTTAGTAACTTTATTTGAAAGATAAACACATTATACACATAGGCCTTTGAGCTCAAAATGCAACGTCTATTTTATGTCTACAGAATTATTTTGTTGTAGGTTTGCAATTTTAAGGTTAACCTCTAGGGCAAGAGATTTTATAAATTGGAAAAATCCTAGTGAAATGTATTTAAAATCTAAATATAGTACAGAATTTAAATCATGTGTAAATGTTTCCATATAAGTAAAATCAATGCAATATCAGATGTGTTTGAAAATTCAGTATTAAACAGTTGCATTTAGCGGACCACTACACTTGTTACGAAGAGAATATTCAAACCCTGATGTTTTACTAGGCAAAGTTCCATATGAATATGTAATGATTATCCCAAGTTCTTATTGAAATAATAATATAACTGTGATATCCATGAATACTTTATGCTAACAGCAGAAAAATATAAAGTATACTCTTTCATATTTAAGATATCCTCAAAGTTAGAAGGCGAGAGACAATGAATCGAGACTTCGAGCAGCTCAGTGAAGAGAATTATCGCTGCCGATCCATGTTTCTAGAGATTTATTGTTTAATAAAAACTAACTTCAGATATCAGTGTAGTGGAGCTGATTTTGTTGCCTATATTTGTTGAAAGGCTCCTTCTTTTTAATTTAGGGTTGAAAACATTGCTTCATTGATTTGAAAATAACAGTCGCATAGTTATCGATATTATTGAATTCAAGTTATATTCTTTGGCGTGAAAACACCGCATACTAAATTTTCAAATATTCGGATTTAACTGGGGATGATCCTTAAATGCAACCGCAGGTCACTGTAAAATATATCTGTTCAAGAATATCTGAAAATTACTAGAGTCAGCATATTTTTTTTCCTTGAATTAAGAATTTTGCTATTAAATTATAAAAAATACAATACTTACAAATGCATTGTTTCAATTTATTCTTCTACAGCAATAAACCACCTTCACTTCCTGTTGCGAAGAGTTTCATATAGTACCATTCAACAATTACTGATAAAATTAATTGCTCGATAATAAAATTACTGAGTTCATCACAATTGGAAATGATTTATTGCAAAAGCAGGACAAAAATATTAACGTAGCACAATGCTAGTGTATACATTTTTGACATTATTCTTTCCATAGAAATATTAATTTTGTTAAAAGTAATTTATGACATACATTTTTAAAAGCAATTCATATCAATGTAAGTAATAATTTATTTGTTATAAAACTCACTTCACAATATATATTTTAATTTCAACATTCTAATAAAATTTGCTTTGAATAATTACTGTATTGTTTGATATATACATCAATAAAATTTTTCATGTTTATGCTATATTAAGCTGATTATAAAGCTGTATCTTAAATGTAGACTACTTGTGTCGGATAATACGAACAGAAAAAAATATAAGTCTATTTTTGATTTAGCAGTCAAATTTGAACACACAAGACTACAATTTGATCGGTTTTGCATGATTCATGAAAATGAAGAAAATTAAGTTTTGGCCAAAAAATCTCTCCCGCCCAATACCAACTACTGAGATCAAACTTTTATTGAATTGCAGCTAGTTATGAAGTTACATCTACGAATTGCTTATTTTGGGGTTATTTTTTAATGCCTTTATATATAGAGGCAGCGAGTGTCATCAATTCCATTTTATTGCAAATAACAAAACAATTCAATTTAAAGTAATCAAAGAAACGAAGACACATGCTTATCGAGCAATATTTCAATTGAGATCTGCTAATTGATGCTCCTTAGTGATTGGATCATTTGACTACCTTCTAGGAATTTTTCACACAATTAAATTAACTTTAATGCTGCAGCTTAGCATCTCATTTTTGGAGAATGCGATATGTAGCTTTAGGATTGAAGAAGGATTGAGTGATGAAATCGAAAAGTCTTGTAATTTAAACTGGCTTTAAAATACAAATAGAAGCATGTTTGTTTCTGTTTTGAAAATGATGGAGAGCATGCGATAAACCTGAATATCATTTGTTTTAGTTGACAATTCAAAACATCTGTTCCAAAACTGAAATCAGATTTATTTCAGGCGCGTTGTATTCCTTTCGAAAATCGATATTCATGTTTATTACCTTAGGAAAGTCCATCAATTGAAAAAAATGAACGTTCTGAATTTATATCTTTTAGATTTACATTGAATTGCCTTAAATATTTATTCATAACCAAGATTTAAGTTTTACTGGCCATGTATTTGTTTGATTAAATATTTGTCTTCGGAGTTGTCAAAACATCAATAAATAAGATTAGAGTTTGTCAACACTTTTGACTTCTTTGCCGTTATTGGGACAATAAACAGATTGAGGATATTTACTCCTTTGACTTTACAAATATCAAAATTTTTGTTTAAGCCACCACATTATTCATTTTAATTGAATCTCGACAGTTTTATGAACAACTAAAATATTTGAAATGACCATCGAAGTTCAAGTGACTTAATTTATTAATGTTCTTCATTGCATTCTACAGTATTTGCATGTTAAACATGTCGCGGTGTTATCTGTATAAAATATTTGAATTATGAATTCTGCAATTACTAATGTAAGTAAATTATAAGATTTTTAACGCATAACGATTTATTTGCTAAACTTTTTAAACAAAGTTTGTTTCTTACAAAAATGAAAAATATGGCCCACTACTTTTATGAAGGTCTTTCAAATTACATAACAAAATATTAAAAGCCCTCGTTTACAAAAAATTAATTAACTAGCTTGTCTTCCAAATACCAAATTCAAGACATCGTCCATTTCATTATAGTAGACAATAAGTTTTTCAGTTAGGGACTATAACCCTGTGACGATAGGAGAGGGCTCCCGTACCACCCATTTAGGAGGTGGGTACAAATACCCATCCCTATTACCTTCCGAACTAAATGCGCAAACAGCATAATATTGGGTATGTAACTAAGCCATGATGTGCAAGTTTCATTTCTGGTACAAAGTGAAAATTTTCTGTGATGGCATCAGCTTTTTGCTGACATCAGTAATAACAGCGATTTTTACTTGAAAATGGGAGGGAAGCTGCATTATTTTTTAAAGTCATCATTCAAATCAGGGGAGTTCTAAGGGGTTATTGTACAAAAATATGCCGAAATTATTTAAGACCAGACAAGAAGTTGACTGCCACATCTAGTTAAAAGATTTTAGAATTTCAGTCAGGTAGCTCCGAAAAACTTTCAGATTTTGGAGGTACACATCGCCACCCCATAAAATTTGGAAGAAATGTGCTTAATTAATAGATAAATATTAAAAGTACGAAAATTATATTGAGTTTTCTAGATGCTATGAATAGTGTAAAGGAGGTGTGGGTAGTTTTACCCACCTCCTTAATTTGGTTAAAGACACAGATTATTTATTTACAATTGCAGAATAATGTATCTGCAATTGTTATTCACCACGTAATATTTCTACAAGTCCATTATTTTTGCAATCGCTTAGTTTATTATAATCATTGATAAAAAATATATATTTCTGTTCATCACGTAGTAAATACATGGGTATGGTAAGACAATATTTAAGAATAGAGTTGGTAGTCTTGGTAAATCAACATTTATTGTCACACCAAGTAATACAAATTTGTTGCTTATAAATTTTTTAATGTGTACATGCAGTAAATACTACTATGCTCATCTAATATAAATTAATCATCCTACAAAATGAAGCGTGAGCATTGGATTTAATTTGATTCAATTTTGTTATATAGAAGTTTAGAACTACTCTTTATATTTTTGAATTTAAAAACTTTATTGTTTTTAGCCTATGTCTATTATTAGGTAGTAAGACTAGTTTTTTACCCAGATTTTGAACCGAGAAGGAGAGATTCAACCACACATTGGCAGTATATATTTATTGTTGGCCAATCGTAGAACCTATTTTCATCTGTAAATCTTTTATTTGTGTATACCAATACATGTCTGACAGACGCACCAATATCAAAATTATTCAGACACAAAATACAATTAGCTGCAATTGTATAAATTTCAAAGTTACGCAATTCTTTTTCAAATTCAATCAATTGTAACTGCTTTTTATATAAATAAATAATAAAATTGGGTCTAATATCAAAATGCAATTTTACAACGCATTCTCATATACTGGTTTCCAAGTTTTAATATAATATTTCAATCAAAAGCAATTCTAATTTATAAGATAAAAATATTTTATATAATATTGAAATGTTGAATTAATTTTTCTGAAATTATTGTACATATGATTTGAAAATAGTTTTAGAAACTAGAATGCCAAGAGAGTTGTACAGAAAACTAGCTGATGAGGGTGCAGTAGCTAAAGAGGTCTTTTAGATCTACCCCTGAATTCTATTGAATAAAACCGAATTGTATTTAACATATTCGTTGAGAAAACAAGACCTAATAGATTTTTGTAGATCACTTAAATATTTTATGACTAAAATACATTAAACTGTTATTATTTAAATTTGAGAAGTGAGTTATTTAACAGCAAGAACGCTGTCACTTTGACGATTACCACCAAGCAAAAGTGCCACTAGAAACTCACCACCAGAGCAACTGTCTATCTTGTCAAACATTCAGACATAATTTAATTAAAAATCTTATTAAAATTGAACAATGGGATCATACGGACTTTATGTTGGTGGATGTTTCTATCAATACTGTATATGTTTTGTAGCTATGGCAACAATAATCTGAAATTTGTTTTGATAATCTGCAGAAACATCTGAAAAATGGCATCCAAAATGAAGCTATCATGCTTGTTCTTCCAAACAAATCAACATCTACTGTGATATGGAACAAAAGGGAGTCAAGATATCATGATCAGGTAAAAAGTGATTTTTACTCATGATTATGAAATTTGTAATTTTTGAATTAATTTTGACTACAGTTTTAGTTTGAAGAAAATCTTCCCTAGTGTAGGTCATAAATACTAGACCAGTAATTTCACGGTAGTAAAAATCAAATGCCTTAACTAGGTAGTACTAAGAGTAATTAATGAACTAAAACCTTAGCGCATAATTATTACGAATTTAGTAATTAGATACAGAAATATTCTTCTCTCACAGATGAATACAAATTACTGAGTATAATTCAAATTTATACATAGATAGATAAAAATTATTATTAGTAAGTAGACTAAAATTGCATACCCAAATATTGATATTTGAATGAGACTATAGTGAAAATAAGATTTAGTAGAAAAATATAGATCCCAATTCTATCGGATTCTATATCTCTAACTAATATTTACTGCACCTACGGTAGTAATTTGCAAAGATTTGCCTATCCTAACATTTTAATAATTCAAATTTATTCATATAATTCTTCGTTTGTTAGTAAGAAATCATATACGGCATGTGAGTTTATATAGTGGTAAATTGTTGTTTTTCACAACATAAAATCATACGAGAAAACTCTTAAAATTACTTGGTGCTGAACATAACTTGGAATACCAGGTTCTATTGATAGTTTCATCACTCAATGCTTTGGACAAATTTTTCATTAAAACAGTTACTAAGGTTGAAAATAGTAATTTAAATAATTTTGAAGTCATATTTTGATAGCTTTTTCAAAAATTCGTCAAAAGCTTGTTAAAATTGCAAATTACAATAATCAACTATTTATTATCATTCCCCTCAAATCTAGAGAATTTAAGATTATTTCGTCCTTAAATAATCCTCTTAAAGTAAACAGAAACTACTATTGACAGTTTTTTATTTAATAAGAAACGTCACATTGGTTTAGGCTAACCTTCAGTTTCAGTAATTAATTAAGAAATTGCTTTCTTTCTTAGGGGTTGTTCTGGGAAATTTGGTTATACAACCAAATTCATAAAAATTTAATTTAAGAGTGTTTCATATTCACACATTATTTCATTACAAAATAATACAAATGTTTATTCGAATAAGTATTACAGCCTTCAATGGCGTCAATGAGGGGTGCAATCGCACGGGCCCCCAAAAATTTCAAAAGAAAATTAGTCTACAAAAATGGAACTAAATTAGAGACATTTTAGACAAATTTTGGAGTTCAGATTTGGAATTCAGAGGCCTTTGTGGCACTAAAGCACTAAAATATCAAAATAACACGGTAATTATATAAATAATGCTAAATAATTGGGACCCCAAAATTTTGAAATAAATCTTTAATAAACCATTTTTTACAATTATGGAGGACTTAATAGGTGTATAGGCATCTTCATATTGTACATCTCTCACCAAATGTAGAGTAACGCCACTGACAGCCTTCTTCATGTTGAAGCAATTTCATAACTGTAAGCTTATGTAATTAGAAATTGTTTTGACAAATGTAAAAGTACCTTATGCAATTTCTTCAATTCATTTTCAATAGGTATGCATAATATTGCATGTCTATTTGTTTTTACTCCCTTCAAAGCGGCAATATAATTAAACATGAATATTTTAAACTAACTAAGAGATGCTCAATATACATTTTGGACACTTTAAAAATGTCACATGTAAATTTATTTTAACAAACAAAAATAAAAAATTCACTTAGTATATATCACGTCTTAATTGTATCTTTTGTGCTCTCAGTTTCTTTTTCACAGATGCCATCATTTCTGTTTGCTTGCGATGATGACTTTTCGTTTACCACCATATTTCTTAGTTGCTCCAAAAGTCGTCAGTGGGACTCGAATTCAGGGATGCATGGTGGGTTTAGATCCCTCTCAACACATGGTATGGGAGGTTCTTCAAATGGCTTGGGAGTGTTCCTGGCGCAATAACAGGAACCCAGTCCGGCCAGAACAAGTACCTACGATCAGAAAAATGCTGCTCGATAGATGACAATAAGCGTTTTTCAATTTATTTCTTTATGTACTGCAGATGGTTGAATGAATGGCTTAGAAATACCTACAGGGGAAATAGCAATCCAAGCCAGAACTTTTTTGCTAAATTTTTTTTGGGTTGTACATAGCGCATAGTCCGAGGCGTCACTCCTGGATGTTGCCTACTAATAATGATTTTGGGGTAGTTGGTTGCATACAAACGAAAAGTAGGATTTATCATCCATTATTATGTTTGAACTACCATCAGCCATCAATTACTGATAAGACTATCACATCCTAACTGCTACTTATCTTGTTGTTTTGGTGGAATGAGGTTCTTTCTTTTTTTTGAATGTATGAATGCTTTGTTTTTGTAAAGTATAATTGACATAGACCACAGAGATATTATTTTAGAAGGCGAATTATCTTTACGACTGAACAGTGCATCATTGATGAGCAGATTCCTCCTCGTCTCGCTCATTTCCACAACTAGACTTCCACCAGTTGAAAATGGACCTGGCCCGCTCATATAAAGCTGATAACGTTCTGACCTGACCCAACCCATATAAAGTTGTTAGCTTTTTTACCCAAGTTGTTCTTATGCAATTATTAACATTCTGCCCGGCCCATATTCAATTGTTAAGATTCTGACCCAACTAATCAAAACTTGAACTAAAATGATGTAGGCAAACAATTTTAATTAAATGTCCCATTGTTTTAAGAAACATGAACTTCTTGATAGCTTTGAATGATAATCTACTGTATTTACTTGTTTGTAATTATGAGGCCGAAAACTTTCTTGATGCTCACTTAAGGATGAGGATAGCCTAATAACAAACATATTTCTTGCTATTCCAATCAATTTCACGAGACAAATATACTATCTGCATTTTCAATTATTTATTGCTAATCCCTGCCTGTTTTCATATGCCACTTCAATAAAAATTGGCATTATTTTGAGTGTTCACAATTCACAGTTGCATCTCAATTTTCAATATTATTTCAATTTAAAGCTTACGTTTTCTGTTAAACTAAATATGACCTATAATTTTTATTTCAATGACTCGACCCAATCATATCTTTAACATTCGTCATCCGACCCGACTTAACTCGGCCCGTTTTGTTTAGATCAAAACACTGACCCAAACAGAGCCGGTTTCGGGTTCACCCAGTCTGTTTATAAGTCTGTCCTCTCCTACCACTTAAATCGCTCTTTTGAGGTTTATAATGTGTTCAAAATTTGAGCGTGAATTATTCATTTCTTTTTGTAATAAGTCGCAATTTTATTTTTCGCCATCGTCATCCTTAAAAGCAAAGATCATGTCCCATTTTGAATTTTCATTCAATGACTAAGAAGTTTGGAAAGATATTAAAGTACCTAATCTGTGAAGACAAGACAGGATAAAACAATGGATTATTTGCTGTAAAAAACCTAAAAAAGAAATAAAAACAGTAACGCAAATTGCTTTTCAAGTCACTTCAAAATTACTCGAAACATCTTAGTGTCAAGGCGATACATATTTACACAGGCCTTGTCATCCTCGAAGTTAACTAGGTGACACACGTTCCCTTTTTATGAATTACTATGGCAATGCAGATGAGATGCTAAAGCATGTGTAAATATGCATCGTCTTGTTTCGTCTACCTTTATACATCTTAAAACCGCAGTAATTAAAGAATTTTTGTACATCTTAGTTTTTACTTTTTTCAGTTTATAGGATTTGTGTGTACTAACGCGACTCCTGTTTTTCTGAAACGCTTCATAATAAGGATTTTCAGGAGTGCCAGCAAATCGTATCAAAGTATTTATAAACGGTTTTCGTACTTTTCTTCTAATAGCCCTGTAATTTTGCCTTTGAGGTTGATATCATCAAGAATTCTAGCATTTAGTGCAAGTGGACAAAATAGTTTTCTTCTCAGACTTTCATTAACCTAAATTTCCTATGCTCAAGTTTTCAAGCAGTATTTCTTAAGTCTGCTATAAAATTTGAAAATCCTGAGATATGGTCAAAACTGTTGGTGAGGTTGTTCGAGCGTAATGTTAAAAGTGTTTTCTAAAGTCTATTGGCGTTGCTGAAGAGCTTGAAAAGATTCCCGATTTCTCATTGAAAGTTTTTATTTTTTTAGAAAAGTCCGAACGGATTCGTCCAGGAAGAAAATGAAAAACTATTCCCTATTCAGTGGTGCTTACAGATTTTGGAAAGCTATATTTATTTGTGAGTTATAAGCGGTAGAGGTATTTTAAAAAACCATGCAAATTTTTGAAAGTTCCTAGACAGCTTAAGATTAAGATTTCTGTCTATAGCATTACAACTTTGATCAAAAAGAACTTTTTAGGGCTTTAGATTCATAAATGTTTGTGTAAACGTAGTATTCTTCTAGAACTAGTTTTAAACAGTGTAGGAGATAACAGAGAATATTTTTTCAATATTTTCCATTAATGGTAGATTAAAATAAGTAATAATTATAAAATTATATTTATATTTGGATTGTTGAAAGCGTTGTCATATTTTAACTAGTTAGTGTACATGGCTAATAGCATGTATATTTACAAAATTTGATCTCCTCATAAACATCGGTATTCTAAAAGAAATTTATCTCTACAGCTTGTCAATATAGAATCAACAACAAAACTATATATTTTTATATGCAACTGAAAATTTTAAATTTTTGCTTTCACTATTTTGTTAACTTAATTAACAATTTGCATATTGTTTTGTAAATTTATGTCATTGACGTGTGCATATCCATGCATACTTAACTTTGACCCTTTATAAGCTTATTTAAGCATTCGAAGGAGTGATACGAATATATTTATTTTAATTTATCAAATCCTGATACCTTCGATTTATAGAATTATTAAGTTAGTCACAATAGACAATAATTGGCAAAAAGTAAATCGTAATGATAGAAAAAAAATAGTAGCGGCATTTGAAATCAAAACATTACACTTCAACATTATATCATATTAAAATTTATAGTTTCTCACTCTATAAATCTTAAGTGTTCATTTTTATGAAAAGGCGACATTTCATCTTCAAATTTTACACTTATACACAATTCAGAATATATAGAACGGGCTTGTGGTACGTATTCAGGCACTAGCCTAATAAATTGAAGTGGTACAAATATGACCAGGCATATTGTTTATAAAAATGTTGAATTTTCAAATTGAGATTCAGATTTTATTGTAATCCAAAATAAACGCGTTATAGTGAAATTGATTCTTATATAGCACATTTTGTCAGATAAGTCAAAACAAATGCGGAGCCATAATTCTCTCAGAGCAGCGTGCCATGTTTTAGACACTGATTGAAATCTTGTTCACAGATTGATAACGTTTCATTACAAGTATTGCTCCTGAAAATTTCTTTGGTTTATGCATTGTAGCCTTAAGATATCTAATAATATACAAATATTTGTAAATTTTAGTAATAGTTTACGAAAATTTCAATACATTGCGATATTTTGCATGAAAATTTAACCGTAAAGATTATGAAAAGTAACACATTGCACAGACGAAAACTGAAAATATTTCATATAGATTCCTGATTATTCAAGCGTTACTGCACTGTTTATAATCAACAAAGCTTGTCATCCAACGTCATATTTAGTAATTTCTTCCATATTTAGAGGCAATGATGGGCATCGGTTGGTGTTTTCAGGTCCGTCCAATGCTTTTCAAGACGCGCAAAAATATTTGGTTGGCAATAAGTAAACAGTCAGTTAGCCATTGGTTGCAAATTTTAAACAAAACTAAACTCAAATTGAACGCTAAGTTTACAATGAAATTTTACAAATTGGAAACATACCTAATATATGCATAAACGATTATCTGTTACATCACATTTTGAATTTCTGTCAGGGGCATGATACTACAAGATGTATCACCCGGTTGCCACTCTGCGTTTGCATAATGCATGTACAATAATGCATGTAATGACTTAGAAAACAAAGCTTCTGCAGAAAAAATTAAATATTCATGAACATTTTGCAATGAAATAAATTCAATTTCACTAGACACTGTTTTTAGGTGAAAAAATATTACTACATTAAACAAGTCTCATTAAATATTGAAATTTTGTTACCACAACCTTTAGCTGTGTACATGTATTTTAGTTAGTTTGGGTGAATTTTATATTCTTATATTTTTGGATTCCTTTTCAAATACAATGTGATTTTAACAGAAATAGAGACATTTGAAATCATTTACAATCTTTGTTTAATATGCACAGAGGGCAAATGAACCTCAGCAAACAACCTATCGATTTTGAAATTTCGCAATTATTTTAGTTGGAAGCAATACGACCCCTGAAATTTCCTAATGGACATGTTATTCTTACAAATTATTTCATCTTGCAAAAACGATCACAGTTCGGAAAAAAAACAAACAAGTTTGCAATTGTACTTCGCACAAAAAAATGTATTTTTGATTATTTGAGAAATAATCAAACTCCTTATTAACAATAACGATGGTGACAGTTATAGAAATAAAGTTTTTCAATGTCGTCAAAAATTTCTAAATACTACACTCAAGTATCATAAATTGCTGAAACCTCGTACTTGACAAATTTCTATATTTTACATCAAATTTTACTAAGTGTTCATTAATCTTAAACTGTCGAGGAATTTTTCGCCCTTTGATGGATTCTGAAGACGATTAACCACTTATTTTTCACTTATCAATAACGATATGCATAATCTGAAGCCTTCTGCCTCGTAGCCTTTTAGCTTAAGGCTAGTTGTTGCTCCCATGGGATTTCAATCTCCTGATTACCTGAACATCAAGAATTGAGGGAATTTAAAATTTTTTTAAATATTTAGAATTAGTTAAAAAGAGTGGAAGCCTCAAGTACTTCAACCACAGCAATACACTTCAATATAGAGATGAGAGCGGGCAACATGTTTTGCAAAATTATTTCCACCACAGACAAAAAAACTTCACCGCTAACCACCGCAACGTCCGTTTTTACCCAAACCACCGCAATCAATGAAATTTTACAGCAGTATACCGCAACAATTGCGATTTTATCTTCGTAAAAAAAAATAGATATTTCTGAATTGTTTTTTAGGGTCCTAGATCATTCTTTAAAAACAATTTTTTAGGTATTTTTTAAATAATTTTTATATTTACTTGGGCATTAATACTTTTCAGCAAATAGCGATTGACAAGGAGTTTGTTTACTGTAAATACGAAAAATTTATAATTTTATTTTTTTTACATTGAAGCTTCATTTATGCTGTTTTAAAACGAATATCTTACTAAAAGATTACTAACTTCTTAACAACGTAAACATTTTTATTTCTATTGAAAAAAATCATGAATTTCTAAAATGCGCCAATTTTAAATGGCCATCCGCATTTAGAGTTAACCTCAATGGGGAATTGATCCATTAACGATTTATTGGTTAATTTGTAAATCGAATAATACTATCACATGTAGCAATTGATTATTTCCAAATTTCTCTAGCAGATTGATATATTTTGCTAAAGGTTATGCAATTAATGGAATTTAGTGTGATTAGAGAAAGTAGTTACCAGTGAATTAACTGCTAGAAATAAACTGCAACTTTTGTTTTTTTAAGGGTGACATATTTTCATATATCTATACTATGAAATTTCTAATGTCAATTTTTCTAGTAAACCTTGTAGTACATTGGGAAACGTTTGTCTGTAATATTGTGAAATTTTTTCATATTATATTTTCAACGTTTGAAATATTTAAAACAAATACATTGTGACTTTCTATGTTTTAGCTTCTAATTATATTTCTATAAAAAGCGAAAACAAATTATTTCGTCTGCCATATAGTAGAATCGCCATCGTTAGTAAGAATAGATAATTTATGAAATACATGATTGTCTTGCATACAAATTTACTTTAGAAAATTTTAATATATTTTGTAGGCGTATCTAATGTGAACAAATGCCTGGAGGCTCGTATTATTTACGCCTATGTATTAGTTTAAGGTACTAATATAGTTAGCATATGGGTGAAATGAGATTGCTAAAGCAGGATTTGATTTTAGGCCTTGCTGGCTTAGACCATATTAGCTATCAACCAGCAGTGGTAAATCTGGGAGAGTAAGGAGCGTATGCCTCCTGCTTTTGAAAAAAAATTTACATCTGTAGCAACAAATTTTTATTTTTTGGTTTATTGGAAATGGAAATCTTACACAATTTGTACCTGTTTAAGAACGTCACTGTTAATTGATTAATTCAAAAAAGTAAACATTTGGATTTTGCAATAAAAATCATTGGAATTTGATATATCACTGCTTACATTAAAAAGTATGCTTCCAGTTTAATTTCAAGTACTTCAGCGAAGACTGAAAATAGCATTAATGCAAAATTTTCTTTTTAACATTTACGTCCTAGATATTACAAAGACAAGACTTGTAATTGTCCATGAAACAAATATATTGCATTGTTTTAGATTTCAAAGAGGTTATTAGCAATTAAATTTTTTTTTAAAACGGCGCCTGCATGTACATATATGAGACGAAGTTGTTAACAAACTAAATTTTGTTTAGTATAACAAAATAATTTGCCTGGATACATGAAAACATTTATTTTCATAAATATGTTTCTATAGTTAAGAATTGCCTCTGTAGAAAACTACTCAAAAAGTGCTGCAAACAGAATTTTCGTTTCCTATTCATCAATGAAAACACCACAACAAAAAAATTCCAGAAGCCTTATTGTATTTCATTGATTTATAAACGACGTGTAATAAGCCTGTTTTTGTTTGGATTGTGGAGCGCATATTTTGCATATTAAAATATTGTTCATTCTTACTGAAACACTGAACCCCAAATGGTAATTTTCAGGCACATGTACGAGGGGTGATCGAAAAGTTTTGCAACCAATTCATTTATTTAAAGAAAAATTACAAAGTTGTAAAATCAATGGTCACATTTCTTGAAAGTACTTTCCATGGTACTCCGAAGTAGGTATGCTCCGCAGTTCTGAACGAACTGCTCTCGCCAAGTCTTGAATCCTTGAAAACGGCCTTCCAAAAATGGCTTTTTTGACTTTTGGAAGTAACCAAAAGTCGCAAGGAGCCAAGTCTGGGGAGTACGGTGGGTGTGGAAGCAGCTGGACTCCTTTCTCCTCCAGATAGGACACAGTTATGGCTGCAGTGTGAGGTGCGGCATTGTCGTGATGGAGCAGCAAACGGGATCCACTTCGGGTTCTTGCAGTTTCAGCCCTGTTGCGGAGAACCTCGGGCAAAACAGTGTTGGTGTAGTACCCGGCATTGATTGTTGACTTCTCAGGTACTTCTCAGGTAGAATATTAAGAGCAACTACACCTTTGGTGTTGAAGAAGATGGTGAACATCCTCTTCCTACTGCGAAAACTCGTCTTCAAAACCTTAGGTCGAGGGTCATCTTCAGTCAGCCAACCATGTTGGAGGACTTGTCGGCCATTGTGAAAAAGGAGATCCAGCACTCATCGGAAAGTCGCTTCGGTCCATTTTCCAAAAACACTTCAAGCCACCGACGGCAAATATGGACTCTTTGTACCCGCTGATCATCTGTGAGTATGTGCGGTATCCACCGTGCGCAGCTCTTGGTCATCTTTAATTCGTCATGGATGATGCTGTAGGCACTTCCATAACTTATGGACAACTCAGCAGCAAGAAATCTCAGTGAGATGCGCCGATCTTTAGTCACAATGGCCTCTGCACGAGCAACAATGTCCTTCGTCAAGGAAGAGCGTGGCCGACCTGAGCGTTACTCATTTTCCAGAGTCCCAACCATCGTTGAAGTGTCGGATCCATCGCGCAACAGTGTCAAATGAAGGTACACTTTCTGGGAAGACGTCTGCTAACTCGCGATGAATTTCCTTCGCCTTCAAACCCAGTTTCATACGTGTAAAAATGTAGAAGCGAAAGTTGTCTTTTGATGGCTCCATTCAGAGTGTAAAACCAGTGTAACTTGTGAGACTGATTGTGAACGGCAGCGACTACTTATAGCTATATTATGCGTGAACTTAGCTCAGATATCGATTGAAGCACGACAGAAATATCTACTTGATTACAGTTCATTTATTCAATAGAGACATACTGGTTGCAGAACTTATTGATCACCCCTCGTATTTCTATTACCATAAACTTTAGACTTGTTACCAGTACAGTAAGTTAAACCGTCAAATAATTATATGCTTACTAAGTTTTTGAGGTTGCGATAGAATGAAAGGAGGCGTTAATAACCTGTCTATTTTACCCGTTTAAGCAAGGTTAAAAGCTGAATTCACTGAATGCGTATTACAAAACACGTCTTTTCTTAGATGTCTTACCCTTCAAATGGACGTATTTTATATTGTGTATACATTGGAAAAATTACATTTAGTAGTTTGTAGTATACATAACATATACTGAATTATTATACTTTTGTTAATTTGAGATTTTGTGTTTAGCAAATTGTCATTCTAATATTTTAACTGATAAACTTTGGAAGCCTGTCTAAAGCAGTTTCATTCCGTTTGGTACTATTCTTGTCAATTCTAGATCCATAATATGATGCAGAAGGACGTTATATATTACTAAGTTATTATAAATTGTGTGTTTCTAGCTCTTTGAATTTACTAAATAATTCAAAAAGCTACAAGGGTTTATCAGGCAATTCTATTGATAAATAGTCATCACAACAATAGTTATGACCTCAAAAGAATGCAATTTTTAATCCCAAATTTTCTATCATATCCAGAGAGTGTAAATTTCAAGATTAAATTCTATTCTTATAGGTAGTCAAATTTAATATATTTTGGCTACATTTTTCAAGGTTAATATTTTAGTCGATATATATATAATGATATATTGAATGTGGATTATTTACGAAGATACATCAATGAAGCTCATAAAGTCAAAAAAATTTAATATCACAATTTTGTTAATTTGTATTGTGACAGAATTTACAAAAATCTGATTGTTGACAAATTTCTGGTAATACATGAAACACGATGTTCTTAATAAAATTATAAGTTCATTACAATAATAGTTACTTCACAAATCTAAATGGCCAGATACTTATTAAATTAGTGTATTATACCAATTGCAAATATTTCCCTCAACTTAAAGAAATCCAATAGCTCTAATGCACTTTCTACCACAATTCCAATTTCCTTCCAATACTATACATCCCCAGGGCAAATTTTATCTCGAAATAATATAACCTCTGCTTACTAATTGGGGAGCCTTCCTCCCAAACTGGGATTTGCTACTTTTATTGTCCAAGCAAAATAATGCTTTCAATTTGTGTTTATTTATTTGTTAACATGTTTATAAATAAATAATCCAATTGTGATTCATATAATTGTAGAGTTTATTGCTCAGATTGAAACAAATATAAGTTAATTCCTAACTACCAAAAATTAAGCACTTGTAAAAATATATATCTTATATACACATATACATGCATATATATATATATATATATATATATCAAGGACATATATATATTTTCCTAAGACATTTTTAAATAAGAGAAAGTACAAATTCGGAGAAGTAGATAATAATATAAAAGCAAAGCAATTTAAAATAACATCAAACCTTTTCAAAAAAGGTCTTTCGCTTGTGTAATGAAAATGTAAAAATACACAAATTGTAGTTTTTTATAACATCTGTGCTCGTATTTTTAGAACTAATGTTGGCAACAAATATTCAATTAACTCTTAGAACACATATTTATAAAAAATTCCTTTTTGTGTATTAAAATTTTTGTTGTTTTAATATTTGTAATGTTCGAATCATTATTTATCATTAATTCTACTTGGCGTTTGAATTTTTACATGCCTTTCTTTATGCTGCTTGCGGATTACGATTTGTTTGATGCGTAAATTTGTATTAAAAACGTGGATCTCGAATGTTAATTGCAGATTATGCAATCCACTTCATCAACCAACAACAAAGTAACTCTACAACACAGGGAATTGACTCTAACTTCTGAAGTAATTTCAACCCAGACACCATCGTAAGATAAAATTTTGGAAGTGCGTTGGTGTAAATTACTATCCAATTTCATTGAATTATATTGACAGACTGTTGAATCTAGAACAAATCCAGACATCAAAACATTCAAATAACTGCTTTGCATCAAAAATATTTTTTACGATCGGATTGAACTGAAATCTGCAATTTACATTTAGTATCATTCTTGAAATGCTTATGGCAAAAATTTAATAAGGTATTAGAAAACATGCATACAAAATTTATCAGTGAATTGAGTATAAATAGAATACTAAGAATTTTAAAACTTTACTAACACGTATTTTTTAATAAGATAGTTTGTATATGCTTCGCAGAATAGATATTGATTGAAATATATCCAGTTACATGCACCTATATGCACGTAATTATGTATATATGCATGTAGAAAAATATACTGGGCCAACCCCGTACCGGACATGGACAACGGTGTACAAGCACGGGCACGGGCCGAGTATACTGGCTCTGAACATAGATTGATTATTTGTTGTTGTTCAGGATCATAATTCTTAAAACCATTTCTCTGAAGCTTATAATTTTCTATATTTAAGGATTCTATATATCTGTGTGTATGCATGTCGTGTAAATCTATGACATACATTATAACATATTGCATAAAATATTAGACTAAGTCACATAATACTCATGGTCTGGGGCCGTAGCGGCATGGAAATAAATGTATAGGCATGCTCCAGGAATACGGGCTCTCCATGAAAATGTGTTGTTATTCGAGGAACAATCTTAAAATCATTTGTTTGATGTACACTAGGTCTATTCTCTCTCTCTCTCTCTCTATATATATATATATATATATATATATATATGTATTTCGTGTAACACTAACCTTTTGTGTAGATTTATTGCAGAAATTACAAAACAATAAATATAATTTTACACATAAAATTCACTGCCTTCATCAATTTTAAGGAATTCCATTTCACTATAAATCCTAGCCCTAATTATGGTTATGATGGTTGAAGCATGCTTTCTCAATGATTGACAAAACTTGTTAATTAATTTGCTCAAAACGCGACTTAATTATGATTTTATATTTCTAAAATTAAACTTCTTAGTGATTTCATCAAATGACTTATTTTTTTATTGACGTAATCTTTATTGGGAGCAAAGTTGAAGGTTTTTTGATGTATCAAGCAACTTTAGTTACATAACACTTACCAACGGGCTTAGCATACGGGCACGGACAAACCAACTGGCCTATTTTCATGGGTACGGGCTACGGGCCGGACGCAGGCCCTACCCTAGCATATATATATATATATACACATAAATATATTAGGGTGGCCCTTATTTATAAATTTCAGAAATGTTTGAATCTAAACTTTTAAAGCGCTTTCATTTCACAAAAAATGATTAGTGTAAAATCTTAAACTATTTGAAATAGATTTATAAATTTGTCACATCTCTAGCTGAACAGAATATTAGAAATTAATAATTTCCATTCAAATTACTTCCTAATTATGCCATCAGAAAGTATTGAAAGGGGGGAATCGCCTTGATAGGCAAGCATTTTTTCTCTACATACAGCATCACAAAGAAAAAATTCAAGTAGCACCAATTTCTGTAATTCGGCAATTGCTGAAATTCGAATAATCCTAGGCAGGACACCATCAGGAAGATTGAGAATCTGTTCTTGTAATTGACATAAAGAGCAGTAATCAAAGGAAACAGTATCGTAGGAAAGGTCCAATTTCTTCTTGATATTGCCCATTTCAACGTGGTGGACAACAGAACACCAGCGAGATTATTATCGAAAGTTGATTTTTGGTGGTGAATGACCTCATGCCAAGATACTAAGAACCCCGTGCATCAAGCATGATGGATCCTGAAATCCAAATAAAGTTTCCAAATTTAGCTATTTTGATTTCAGTTCAACCATGAAATCGCGGAGGTGAATGGATTACAAGATATTGACAACTGTTTTAGCAAATTTTCATATTGAGGTTTAATTCTTGGCGCTAATTGCTAAACAGGCAACTAGACTACTTCAGTTGCTTTAGTTTTACCCTCAACTTCAAATCCAAGTAGCTAGATTGTGTAAGAATTTAGTCAATTTGTTTTATCTTTCAAAGGAACTGATTTTTCTGAGTTTCTGTATTCTGACTTAAATTTGGCTGAACAACGGCCAAAATTCTGAAAGTTTAAAAGGATATTGAAAAAGATAAAACACTGAAAAGAGCTCAGGTGGATAGGAACAACAACATCCAAAGTATCTGTTGTTTTCGTAACCAGAATCTGTAGAAGGTTGTTTGTGAGCTGAGCACATTTGATAGCTTTCTTGAAACCTATCCAGAAGACTGGAATGAAATTGAAAACTTCAAAACCTTTCAAACAGCTAAAGGCTCACTAACAGTTGCTAACAAATAGTGTGTTTGATACAGCAAATGAAACAAATTTATTGCTCAATAATGAAGAGAAAAGCCAGAAGAATAATAAAGCAGCTTTTTTATGCAAAAAACTTCAGTCAACACTAGTTTCAAATTTGAAAATTTTTTGGTGCATTTACTAATGAAGGCAGCATATAATAAAGAATTGGTAAGCATTTGTACATGTATATGAAAAGGCCTATGTTTATATATTCAAAAAACCATCTCTCTCTCTCTCTATATATATATATATATATATATATATATATATATATAATAATTTAAATATTAATGTATTTTGCAGCATGCAACAGAGTTAACTGCATTCACACACTTCTAAGTGTACTAGATAAGAAATAACATAATTTAGAGCCAGTTATCATTTGGCTTAAAGCAAACTTTTCTTAGATCTAAGTATCGGCATTGTAACTATACATACTGAAAAAAAATTTTAGATAAATATGAGCAAACATTTTTTTTGATATTACGTCTAAAAATATCCATAAATGAGTAATTTTATTTAAACCTGTTATATAGAACTACATCAAAATTTACTTAGCCGGACAGTTTTGTTCATGCATTTACATGTATATATAGTTTTTAAATAAACTTATAATTTTTAGCAAAATATTATTTTTACATATTCAAATGTCTTTGTCTTCAAATGGATATTCTTGACGAAAATTGGTTCCCACAAAAAAAGCATATTAGTCATTGTATTGAAAGTATGCAGCCTAACTGTAAATTTTTCATGACAGTATCAATGTACGCAGATTTATTGCGAACATTTTATTTTTCTCCAAACTAAATCTATCCATCAATTTTCATATTTTAATGCTTTCCCATTGAATGAAGTTTAGTTTTTTCGATGTATTCAAATTACATACTTTACGTTTCACCCTAGCATCTACTTTTGTATATATATATTTTTTATATATATATTTATTTTATATATATATTTATTTCCTTCTCCATATGTTCTCTACTGTAATTATTTGTGTCTAAAACTAATAGGACATGACAAAAGTCACAATTAAACTAGTCTGTAATAATAACACATAACACCATGTAACACATAGTATATTTGTTTGATTTAATTCAGAGAACCTTAAGAATTTTCCCATTAATTCAACTATTTTTGCAAATATTTTATTAGGAAAATATTAAATTGGTTATTTGTTTAAATTATTTCACTCCTAGGGAGCTGTTGTGACATTAGTAATCTCCCATGCTAGGTGGAATGATTAGTGAATTATTTAAATTTGTTTATGTAAACAGCAATTAATTATTGATTTTGACGATGTCACTGAAATAAGGCCTTAAATTTTTTATGGTACCGAGTTTTTACATATTTAATTGCTAATAGTCATTCACACATGTTAGAGGGTAAGAATTTTTTCTGATGTATTATTCGTATTATTTAAGCAATTGCGAAATGTCTGAATTTTTTCTAGAAAAATATGAATATTGTTTATTATTACTAAAGATTTTGTAACAAGATTTGACAATTTTTTAATTTTAGACCTTCATTAAAAAATAAAATGCGTCTAAAATCTCTTTTTTTCATTAAGTTTTTTTCCATGAACTTGAAGCCTGCAAAATTATAAACAATTTTAAAAATTGAAAATTCAAGTTTTTAATTAGAAGACTTTTCATCGAACGAAGACTCTTCTATTGATATTTACAAACTTAATAACTCAGTATTATTTCTTTTATTCCAAATCAATAAAATGCAAATTACTGTGTTTGTATTACCTCCTCGGTGGTGTATTTATGATCGCCACACGCAATACGTTTATTTTCTTGGATTCTGGACAATCTCAAGGAATTACTACAAATTGTTGTTGATTTGACGGGGATCTCTTCAGCATATAAAACACTCATTCTGGTTAAGACCAACAAAAATGGAAACAAAAAATAGTAGTACAGTAGCATTAAAAAAAACTTTGCACAATATTTAATGAATAGTAAACTATTCGCTTATATTAAAATGCGTGATCGCGTGATTGAGATAAGCATTTCTCAAGCTATATTTTCTGTAGCTTTTACTTTACAAAAGCATATATGTGCGTACATTTTAGACATTAGTAAAAATTATGTATATATAAATATATATATATATATATATATATATATGTACTATAAAAAATAATTAGTAAAAATGTGAGGTTACTTATAAAGTGTGGATGCTTGCAAAACTGGACGTGGGTTGGGTATACCCGTGCGGGTTGCAGGTATGCCCAAATTAGCGCGGGTATGGGTGTGGGTTAGGTTCAGTTTTTTTAAAACTTTGTGGACGTACGTGTGAGCTGGGAAAATAGTTTCAATTCTGTGGTTAAATATATATATATCTTTATCCTTTACATCTGAAACGTGACAAACTGATACCTAAATGTCGTATCTATTCTTTTTCAGAATTCTTTATATGTCCAACATGTACAAAACATTAAGTCAACAATTACCTGTAGAAATCAATGATAGATTGGATACTGCAAAANCAGGGAGATTAGTTAATAATTTTATTTTTCATACTAAACTTAATAAACATGTAGATATTAATGTAGCGAAGTCTTTATGTTTTTTGTAAGCATTATTTACATTACATGCAATTATACATTACTGTACAAACCTTTGCAATTTGTATTAAAAATGCGTAAATATGCAGCAGCACACAATTTTCTACATGTAGAATGAGAAATTGGAAGGTATTGTGTTTATTGTATTCCTTTACATCTGAAACGTGACAAACTGATACCTAAATGTCGTATCTATTCTTTTTCAGAATTCTTTATATGTCCAACATGTACAAAACATTAAGTCAACAATTACCTGTAGAAATCAATGATAGATTGGATACTGCAAAATGGTCAAATTATTATTTATTCTAGGTATACGCATAGTAATTTTTGAAACATTTGCTGGTATGGGGTGGGTATGATTTTTTTTGATAAACATTTTACTGGTATTTATAAGAAAAGATGCGCTAGTTTACAAAATGTTAGATGCAGTTAATTGACTTAAAAAATTTATCTACATAACCAAGAAACATCTACGTAATATCCAAGAAACATTGTATTGTAAAAAATTGAAATTGTAATGTAACATTTCCATATATCATGATGTATTACCTCAACAATCAGTAATCATTTAAATCATCTATAAATTAATTATTTTCTTGCCAATTATAATCCAAATTTGCCAAACAGATGAAGTCAGTGTACCAGAGATAAATAAAACTCAAGCTTATAAATGGATGTGCAAAATTAATGTAGAGAAATTTCTAAATTGGTTTTGGAGATGACGTGCAGTACCATTGAATTTATCCTTATTGATTATATTTACATGTAGCATTAGAGAACAATTCTCAGGCGTATGGAAACAAGATGTAATAGTACCTATGCTAAAAACTACAATGTCAAAATGATTAAGTAACATTGTCCAGTCATTATTTTATAGGAATACTATTTGGAATTTTAAGAAAACATGTGAATATCATAGATGGTTAAATTTTAAGCAACACATTTGGAAATGTGAAAATTGCAGGTGTAAAAGTAAGTCAAAGAATCATGAACTTGTGTTTTTATTACAAATATAGAAATGAAATATCAATAAACACTAATAAATTTTTAGTTATCATGTCTTATTATGAATAAGAAATCAATACTGTTAGGCAGTTTTTAAAACATAATCATAGTGACAGTTTCGGAGATCCTAAAATTATAAATAGGTACTAAAATTTTCTTAGCAATAAAGCACTCCAGTTAGAAGGCACTGTCTTAAGACCTAAACAGTTTCCTCGAATGCTAAGAGATTTATCAAAGCATTATGTCCACGTTTTTATACAATTTTTCACTTAGGAAGTTTCGGAATTCTGAGAGTTGGACTCATCTATGGGGAGTGTTCCCTGTTATGCTGAAAATTTCTCATAAAAATTATTTGGGTTTTTGAAGTATACAAGGATATTAACATTTGTTAAATGGAAAATCCTTTTTGCAAGATACTTAAATTCTTTCTATGTATAGGGCTAACGATGCTCGATGCAGTGGCGTTTTGGATTTGAAATATATTTATTATTCAGTGAGTTATAAGCATTTAAATAATTTTTATGGAAATCATTAATAAAAGTAATATTATGACTATTACAAAATGACTGGGATTAACTATCAGGTTTAAAGATAATTTATTAGTAAAATATTCTGCTGTTTTTATAACATCCCCAAGAAGAAGTTGATAATGTCTTAATAAAAATCAAGATTTTTGGGGTACGAAATTTACCCTGAAGAGCTGAAGGATTCTTATTAAATTCTACAAAGACGAGCAGGTTCCTGCTAGATAAAGAACAAAGGAAAAATGAAATTGTTAGGTGTCAATCTTAACAAAATCTTAATTTAGAGTCTGAAATTGACAGCGATTTAGCATTGGAAACAGAATGCTACTTTTTGTGAAGTATATGAGAAATTTACACTGCCAATCAAAATTAAAACGCATATATAGAAAGTAAATTAGTCGATGCCCATCCCGCTCGATGCAGGGTACATTTTCGTAGCATTGATACAATTTCTGATAACGCTTTGCAAACTATTGGAATATGCCACAACTACATTATTACCATTATTGATAAAAGTATTTTACGAGATTTTATCAACGCTAGAGAAAATTACACGCACTCTCTACATATGTTGACCTCATCGCTAAAACTTTCCAGAATCAACAGTGCTTGTAAAATAATTTGTGAAGAATGATGTCTCTAAACATTTGTCCAGATCCGGGTATTTTTCGTTATTTCACTATTTTCATCCGAATTTTATTAAACTGTGTATAGTATATTTGAAATATTTGCCAGTTCTATATATATATATATATATATATATATTTATATATATATATATTATCAGCTTGTCTTGTATCTTATCTTCAACAAACTTTTTAGGTTCCTAATTAAAATTGATTTTGGTTTTTCCATAACCTTCAATTTGTTAATTTTTTATTGTTTTTGGTAAAGTATTATTTATTGGCCAATGTAAAATCATATGGGCTTTGGGCTGGGCCAATTTTTGAGAAAGAAATGATTGGGTTGCTGCCGGCTTATATCTTTGCTATTTTCCTTTTCACCATTCCTAATTTCCTTAAGTTCTTCATTTCATTTCACCAAAATGAACGTTTTTATATGCAAACATTGATAATTGAACGGTCGTTGGGATAAAGATTCACTACTATTCTATTATTGAGGGAATATAATTACTCAAGATCTCCTAAGACTCTTCTTGCAGATTTTGCATTAATTCAGAAAATTAATGAGAGTTAGAGGGAAATTTGAGTTGAAAATGTTGCAAATCATCGTATGTTCTTTGAGTCTAATTGACAACGTGAACTATTGTATTTACTGCATTGATTAAATTTATAAATAAAATATTTTGACGTTTATTGATTGCAGAATGCACGGCGAAATCCCCGAATTGTTAAAAACAGATTTTGTATTTCGCTTTAACTAATCAAGCAATTATTCCATTTCATTAATAATGTATTAATCTAGAAAGGGTTTAATTAAATATGGAGAAGTTAGCACCATGACTAAAGAATTATTTACATATTTAATAGCCGCTTTGACCTTTGTATCCCAAGTGATTAACGAAATTACTTATCAGTTAAATTAATAAACATTTTATATTTAGTGACTTCTCCCTATTGGCTTTTGTTTACAGAGTTTGTGCTTGCCACATTATCACAGTAATTTTTTCAAGAGATTGCGCGTCGCTTTTATCACCTGTTTGCTCACTGGTTATTTTTTATTATTCTTATATTTCCGGCAGAGATAAAATATTTTGTGGATTGACGCGTGGCCTGACAGTGCGTCTAATGATTGTTCTCGTAAATTGAGGAAATTCGGATATTTCTCACTTGGGAAAACTGATAAACTTAAATGGGCTTAATTGCAATTACAATTTTCTCATGTTGATCAAAGTACGTGGATGGGTACCGCCAATTGTTGGAGCTTTACTTTTGATATTTATTTTCTGCAACAGTAATCTGCCAAAGGAGCAAGAGAGCATAACGCCCAACTCTAATGATTGCGGGAGGATCGAAATTGCGTTTGTTTGTGCTGGTAACAAATCTACATATGACTTATTTATACTCCTAAAATCAATTATGTTTAATTCCAAAGATCTGGAGATGAATCTACATTTCATTGTTGATCAACATTCCCGCTTAGTTATAACTGACATCTTGTCTTCTTGGCATCTTCAGCATATTGAATATAGTTTTTATTCTCTTGATAGGTTTACACATCTTGTTGATTGGATTCCAAATAATCACTACTCTGGAATATACAGTTTGCTTAAATTGACGCTTCCAAATATTCTCAAGATTAAGAAGGTGCTCGTTATTGATCTTGATGTACTTGTTCTTGGAAACATAAATGAACTTTGGTGCCACTTTCAAAACTTTTCCCAAAAACAGGCTTTAGGATTTGTTGAAAATCAAAGTGACTGGTACCTAGGAACGTTACGCTTAAATTACAAGCCGTGGAAAGCTCTCAACCGAGGCATAAACTCTGGAGTCATTTTAATGCATCTTGCTAAGTTAAGAAAATTTAATTGGCAATTTGTTTGGACACACCTGACAAAATATGAACTTTCCAAAATTCCGCTAGTTTCACTGGCTGATCAGGACATATTCAACACGGTTCTATATAAACATCCTTGGCTTCTATATGCCATTCCATGTGCTTGGAACATTCAGTTCGGATCTAATTTCGATCCAAGGTATTGTTTTGCTCAAAACAAGCACAATCTAAAATTAATACACTTGAACTCGTATGTAAAGTTTAAATTTCCGCCAATTATTCATGAGCGATATCC
>CABFPE010000025.1:805027-860374 GCA_900660155.1 Hofstenia miamia
ATATATATATATATATATAGGTCTACTTCTTTGCTTATCAGAATCAGGAAAGTAAGAAAAAGATTTTGGGTGTTTCAATTTTGTTGATAAATGTGTGTTTTATTATTTTGTCTAAATGGTAGTCACTGTATGAAGTTAAAATAAGGTTGCCACAAGCACACCAATAGGAATATTGGGTGGCAGTTCCACCTGACGTTCGGCGGCACTGCATTGAGATGTATTATTAATAATTTTGATAATGAGTCTAATTCCAAGGAATAATATATTTCACAATAAGAAAAGTTTTCAGAAATCTACTTAACTGTATTTTTAAGGATTCTGTCTAGTTAATTTAAGAAGAATGTTCCACTCGCAATTTGCAGAATTTATACATAATCCATGATATGTCATAGTGGCATTTTTATATTTCATATAAAATGTGTTTAAAAAAAATCATAGATGATAGATTCATAACATTTAATAGTAAAAAAAACTAATTCAAATTAAAAGACACAAAAACCGAAAACGTGAAGCACGGGAAAGGTAGGATTGTAGAACTGAAAATAGCGTGGCAGTGAAGTATTAACCATAAAGCAATCACCAACGAAAAGAAATATATTGGGGGCTTTTTGAGACAGTTTATTATATCCCGTCGAAACTTGTTAGAATTGAGGCGAAGTGAGGGAGTGTGCAGTAGAAATGGTAATTGTATGTATGTATGTGAGTACATGCTATGTTAATCAATGTCATCATTTCTAATAGTATCGTTTAATATAGTTTTGGGTTCAGCCTTTGTGAAATCTCTTATCCCAGCATTTGCAACACAACTATTCTGAGTTTGTAGTGGCATTGGTTGTCTATTTAAAGAAAAATAAATAACTGGTCCTTAGAACTTTTGATTTGCTGAAAATTGGGAATGGGAAGAATTTGAAGGCCTTGAAAAAACTATTAGAAGCTATGCAAAAACGTTTTGTGTCTTTGAAGTAGTATTAGGAAGATTAGAAGTAATACAATATATACAAATATAGTTATTTAATGCTAATATTATTATATTTTTAGAAAATACTTCAAAAATACTTTTCAAACAAAAATGAACAACAGCAAATGCATTTGAACATTACTTATTTATCAAGTGTTTCTACTAAAACTAGAACATATCTCAAAGTTGTTCAACAAATCCTCTAATTATTAAGCATCCTGCCACTAGAAATTTCAGTTTTGAGGAGATAAAGTAATGAAATGAGGCTTACAACGAAAAATGAAGTTATAATCAAATGAAATTATAGGTGGTTGGGAAAATTTAGTTATTGAAATACGTTATTGATATTAAACAATTTATCAGGAAATCATTTATTGAGTTATCAATGATATGAATATATATGATAAGAGTTTAAGAATCTTTTGAGGAAGAAGTAAGACTAGAACAAAAAAATTATAAACAAATTTTTATGCATTTCATATATGAAGTTGGCAATGCTAATAGACTATAAAAGGAAAATCATCTATTTACAAGGACAATTTTCTATCTTTTCTTCCAATACAAGTAGCCTGATGAAATTCTCGAGAACAAATTTGTGATTCCGTTACCCAAAATAATTTAATTTAAGGTTATCATCTGCCTATAATCTATATTTTAGGAATCGGTTTAAGAATCCTACCAGTTATTTAAAATTTGTTAGCTAAGCAAAAAATCTTCACAAAATTATTAATTATTTCTGTGTAGAGTATATTGGCATAGTTAAAATGACTTAATATTAGAACATATATTAATTGGATTTTTGCTTTAGTTGGAAGTTTTTGAGAAATTAAGTTAATTGCTTTAATCGATATAGCCATTTTTTTAATAACATGATTTAGTTGCTCTTCAAAATTTAGATTTAAGTCAAAAATTATTCCGAGGTACTTAAAAGACTCAACCTGTTTTATTTGAATGCCCTTGAAATTAAGTTTGCATTTTGAAGTTTTGAAGTTGCATTTTAGGTTTTGATTTAACAATACAGAATTGAGTTTTTAGTTGATCTACTCTTAGTTTTTTAGAAAAAAAATATTTAGCAAGAGAAGCACAGTTTGTTTCGAGAGTTTGAACCGCTTTTTCGGGAAATTTATTAGAATGAAATAATATTGTGTCATCTGCATATTGTATAACTTCACATGTTACTTGCTCGGACAAATCATTTATGTAAATATTAAATATTAAAAAATATGGGACCCAAAATTGTACCCTGAGGAACCCCATTTTTAGTGCATAGCCAATCTGAAAAAGATTCATTAATTTTAACTCTTTGCATGCGATTGTATAAGGTCTATGGAATCGAAAGCTTTCGAGAGGTCTAAGCAAGCAATTGCTGAGTATTCATTATCATTTATTGTTAATCGCCATTTTTCTGTAGCTTGTATTAAAGCGTCGCTCGTAAAAATATCTTTACGAAACCATATTGTGTTTTGGAGTAGAGATCATGTTTACAAAATGCTCGTTAATTTGATTAAAAAGAATTCGTTCAACAATTTTGCTGATTGGAGAAGTGATCGAAATGGGTCTATAATTTTCGCAATCTTGGGGATCTTTTCTTTTAAATAATGGTGTTATATTTGCCAATTTCAATTCATCTGGAAAAAAGGAGTGTCTTATACAATTCTTCAAAATGTAGCATATTGGTTCAGCTATTAAGTCACCTGAGAGTTTTAGGAACCACGTTGGTATTAGAGAGGGTCCACTTGATTTATTTTTTAAACATTGTATCGACTTTATGATTTCATATTTTGTTGCAAAACGAAAAGAGAGAGAGGTTGGAGATCCTTTGGGTCTATGAAGGAAAAAAGGTAAATTCATACCGTTGTAGTTTCCTAAATTTAGGAAAACTTCATTGAAAGCATTGCAGATTATCGTTATAGTATATTCTTTCTATTTCTTCGGTTCGCATGTTTTTTCTATTTAGCAAATTGTTAACAAATTCCCACTTATTTTTTGGGAAGAAAGACTTTGATACTGAAAATTTCTAGTGTTTGGGAATTTAAGTATTTTTTCCATTTCTGTTTCTTTATTTCGATTAAATCGATGCATTTAGAATCAATCGATGGCTTTGAAACATTATTTTGAGTTTTTTGGAATATTTGGATGAAAGAATATATTTTTCTGGGCAGCATATATTCAAATAGTATAATTATAATGTAATAAGATGTTCATAGGAATTTGGAATCCAAAATGTATGAGGAATACCAAGCGTTTACAATGACTTATTTACCAAAATTTGCTTAGTCGTAGTTGAATTTGCCACATAGAATAACTACTGATAGGTATCACCCGTCGTTCAACCGTTTTCAATATAGTCCTAATAATGAATTAATATTTCTGTAGAAACGCTTAAAATATATTATTTCTTTTTTGCATAAAAACTAAGTGATTTTGGAATTGTTTACCAAAATTAGCAGCAATGAATTTCGAACATTCAAAATGTGTACACTTGGATTTAAATAATGAAATATATTGAATTTACTAGAGAAGTGTACACTACAACGAATGCATTTCAGACGCGAAATCATGAACTATATAAAATGAAAGCCAAACGAAACTATTAAGAAAATCATTATTCTTTAACATAGCAAAACCTTTGAATATATTTAAAATGAGGTGGAAATTTTTATCAAATTTTAGCGATGAAATTCGAGTGGTTGAGTCTAATTATTTTAATATAAACATTTTAACAAAGAACTTTCTCGGAAATAATTGAGACGATCTGCTGAACTTTGAAATTTGACTTTAATTTTGAATTTTTTATTTAGATGCATATCTATATATGTATTTATTTATTGCATTGTCGTTTTGATTGTTCTATGAGGCAGTTGAATTCAAAATTTAACCCACAGGGTGGCCTAGAAGTGACCATTCAGCTTTCATTTTCATATTACTTAACAATTTCTGAATATAGATATTTCTTCTTCTTCTTTTGTTCTTCTTCTTCTTCTTCTTCTTCTTCTTCTTCTTACTATCAATTGAGACAAAATGAAGTGATTATTACCAATAACTCAGGACACAAGTAAATGCAAAAAGTATATAAAAATTTAAACTTTGCACTACTGGAAGCAAAACATTTATGTAAATATAAATTAACAGAAACAGGATATTTAAGTGTTCAATTACTTCTGGACCATACTGCATAATTAATTCTAAGAAACACTATAGAAGATTTAGAAGTAGTAGACGAAATTGTCACACTTTAACCCCGCCGTGTTTAGGAAGACTCCCTTTCCCTAATAAAGCAAATTTTAAGCTATTGCTTATAAAAGTTTACGGATGTGATAATTAGATAGAAGAAAAATTTTGATATATTATGACGACTTTGATCGATTTTGGACAAAAAATGGTTAAAGATTTCCATATATATATATATCTCAAAATTTTTTTTGCACATGACTCCTTAAACCTTCCACTAGGTCTTGACCTAGGATCTACCAAAATAATGATTTGTTACATATTTATGGTCATTTTTAAATTGTGCCATTATTTTTTGGAAAAATTTTCTATTTCTTGTGACCTTGGATATAATTATTTTACTTAGATCCTAGTTGAGAACCTAGGTAATAAATCTAGGAAAATACCTTGAAATAATCAGCCTCATCCTTTAAAAATCTTTAGAGTACACATTTTTGAAATTTTCGGAATTAGAAAATAACATTTTGACAAAATCATTTATATTTTTATAAAAGGATATCAACTATACAAAAACTTCCGTGTTGAGGTTTCATTAGCGAAAAGATGTCCCCATTCTAAGAAATATATTCTATTTACTTGAGGGGAAATGAGTGAAAAAACAAAGGTACCTGGGCTTAGTTAGGCGATAGTGAGCATTTAGAGTGAAAAATTAATAAAGCAATACTGTTCTTCACTATATATGCATATTGATATGCGCTTAAGACTTCAATTATAGTAAAATTAATGAAATAATAGGGAATCAATGCCTGGTAACAGGGCCATTAAAATTCCATTACCATGAAATTCCGTTACCATGTAGAACCAATTAGTTTCTTAATTTTTAATGGAACTTATATATCAGCTATGCCAATATTTGGTGTAAAATAGTGTTCTAATCTTTAATGAATATAGCATTTATCATATAGGTATTTTAGAGAGGAACAGTATGTTATGATGTAAATGGTATATATTTGTAAATGTGATTTTAACTTTTTGAATTTCCGCTACCGACTAGTATTGTATTCATAGATCAAAGAAAAATAAATTTCTGAAAAAAATCTTTCTCATTGATGAACCTAATAAGGAGTTACACATCACATATTTCAATAAAAATATAAATCTTATTGAATGAGTAGCATCCCTTTTAACAGTGAAAATGAAATTCCGTTACTGCTTGCTAGACCAGTCCCATCTTTGTTGATAGGGTCCGTTGCTAGGCAAAATTTGCTGACTGACTTACAAAACTTACTGTTTTTAGCAAATAGGGGAGTATGATATTATTGGTTAAAATTGATTATAATAAAAAAAGTAGACACCCTACCAATACATTTAGGACAAAAACTGAATTTTGATACTATTTTCGGAAATTTTGACTTTGTTAGGGGGCAGGTACCTTAAATAACGAATAAACCCTGATATTTAGTAGATCTTGATTTAAAGAGCAGATTTTTTATTTAATCAATTAAACTAACAAAATAAATTTCACAATAAACAAAATTTACAAATTTATGATACATATAATATAATGTACAAGATTTTTTTATTCTCGAAGACTCATCAAAATTGCAGTGCCTCTTTTTACCCAATGTTCTGGCGGCTTTTCACCTGTCTTCACATCAATGGCAACTACAAACGATGGCCGAGAACCCGTACCAGCTCGATTGGGATAGTAATAACATGGACAATTAAACATAGCTAAATAATAACATTCATAATAAATGTATTAAATATGTAAGTAAAAATTCCTCAATATCCAATGCTATCATGAGAGCTTATTTAATGGTAGGCTAAATGAAAGAGAATTTAAAAGTGTACTAACATTTTCCAGATTTTTTCTTGTTTTCCACTGGTTTGAAATGAATACTAGGCAATGCACAGACAAGCTGCATTGATTCGGCTTCAATAAGCATTGAATTTTTCTTATCCCATCCAGCGCCTTCTAGATACAGTCCTCTTATTAGCGCCCCATCTTTTGGCGCACCAGTAACATTTGAATCATCTATTGTAAGAACTGAAAAATCCCACGATAATGCATCGATAGAAATCTAAAATAATATTCTAAATATCGTTATATCCAAAAAATACATAAATATTGTATTGACGCTGCCTTCGCTCGTCTGTCCATAGCGTCGCCCAATAACATTGTGAATTATACATAGCTTACAAACCAAATTTGTGTTTAAAATTTGTAACATCTCTCTCAATAAAATAAATATTTTTTTGCGCCAGTCACATGCTGGTATAATGAAAACAGTTTTTACACAAACATTTACTTCATGGGCTCATATATTGTAAGTGATGCTGGACGCTAGTCATGGTCACGATCGGTGACTCGACAAGCAAGCACTAAAAATCTTGTGGAATCATAAAGTTTACAATCTAGCATAACCTTGAAGGACTTTTCCGGAAACATGTGCATTTGCCCAGCATATGCAGGCATTGGCTTGAGTAGATATGAGTCACCTTCAACAATGGACCAAACTATTACCAATATAGACTATCATGTTATTACCCCAATTTGTACCGAACCTATTGAAAATTTAGCAATGAAAATCATATTTATATAAGAGGCAATTTTTGAACAAAGTGAATATATATGTAAAATATTTTGTGGTAATATTTAACAAAATGAAATTGCAGACACAATTAATGCGAATTTTTGACAATCCACAATTTATACATATAACAATTTTATAATATACATATAACATTAAGCAAACATTCTCCATCCTAATATTAACGTGCGCACTCTGCTTCGTTCATGCAAAATAGCGATGCATTATATGATAATAACCTGAGTAATATAACTAACACTTCAATTGGTTATTCAACCAATATTTTGCGCCATCTATTGGCAATTTTAAACATAAGCTCTTGTATGAAAATCAAGCACAAAAGGAAATATATCATTTCAATTCTTTTGAAAACAAACTTAAGTTTTTATTACAAAAGAAGCATTGTTTTATAAAAGGAATTGAAAATTAAACGGCTGAACTTACATTATTACTACGTGCTGCAGATTGGAGAACAGCTGTAAGAAAACCAGTTGGGAATGTGAACGCAGACAACCAGAAAATATTTGGAGGGTGTGCTGTAGTACACCACTTTTCAAAGAACTCCACTCGTGCTATGAGGTCACGAGTCCAAGAAGCCAAAGGTTTCAATGAAGGATATGTCTAAAATGACATCATGTTACATATACAGTATGAATATATGAAGATTATCAATGATTATGTTGAAACTAAATTTCAGATTGAGACTGCATTAGAAATCGCGACTAATGCAATAAATTTTTGGACCGAACCACTGTTAAATTCAATAGATTTTAAAAAATTTATTAACATTTTTTCATTTACAGAAGCCTCCAATATAGAAGGAATTATTAGTAAGGCAAGGCCTATGTAATCTTAATTACTGAATGAATATAAAATAAGGTTAAACTCCTAGGCTCCTGGCAATTAATAAAAAACGTTCGCAAGTTTATGTTTTAGAAGGCTGCGTCCTAGTAGGAACCAGAAAATTTTTAAATCAATACTCTGATATTTTTAAAAAATGCATCATTAGTAATATGAATAAATTTAATAAAATAATTTCTATTAGAGTGATTTTCGAAATCAAATCGGTAAGACATTTATGTAATCACGAATATTCAACAAGAGACACTGCACTTTAACTATATGTAGAAACAAAACACTTCAGTGTCTTTAAGTTTTAAAAAACTTGGTAATCAGATTCCTGAGTAATACATTAGCCTTCATCCATCCATTCCAAAATGTAGGGAGTGCAAATCTTAAATATTTAACTACTGATAAAATCGCTTCCATGAGACATTCGGATAAATTCAAGTCTGCTGACAAAATTGCAAATCCTTTTTGTAAATGTAAATTTCAGAATAATTTTAAATATAAAAATTGTGGCTTTGGTCATTACTTAGACATTTTCTTCACTAATCAATTTTATAAAAAAAGTTCACCCCAAAGTTATAGGAAAGTAAAATACCATTTTAGAACTTATTCATGGATCAGAACAAAATATTTGTTTTGATATTACAACTTTTCATAATACAATCAATATGGCGATTTTAATGCAATTTTTAGAAGGTATTAAATTATTCTAAGCCACGCAGAGTGCGTCAATTCGTTTTGTTAGACATTTTGAACACATAGACTTTTGTAAACCGGTTGTTTCACTTTCATGAGCAGAGTACAAGAGTCAAAGAAATTCCAAGAAATTTGAGAGAATTTTATGATGAAATTTATTCCGGAAAACGACTCAAAAAGATGCTTCTAGGTTTACCAGGGTGTCGAAAAGTTTAATGGGATGGATACATAAACCCTATTCACCCAGTGGTCATATCGTTGCTAAATCGCACAGAAGAATATTCCTTAAAATATCAGCAAAATACGCAGTATCTTGAGGCGTCTCAACCAACTTTATTACCATATGACTGCGCTGAAACGCACGCTAAGTTCGTATATGGATGGATCATTTGGTGTGAATACTCCAATTAAACCAGATCTACAGAAAATTCATATGAGTTGACCCAGAGCCTCTCAAAAACCCATCTTAGTACATGTTAACAGAAACGTTTGTTGTAGTCCAGAGAATACCCATAAAACAGCGGGACTGGGAGATATGCCTTTGAAAAATGAGCATCAATCCAATGGACAAAAGCTTTGAACCAATAAGCAGTTCATCGCAATCACTTCAAATGCGCACAAACAAACATAAACACACGAATTTGACTCTGACAAACTCAAGCGATTGTTACACTAATCATAACTCCAAAAGGATTTCCAAATATGGAGACGGAAGCTTCGGCGTGAATGAAATTTCCACAGTTAAGTGGGATCTGAATTTCAGTGGCTCATGAAGCTCTCAAAGAGTTATGCAACGTTTATATTGTAACAAGAAAATGCCGGGATGTAACGTTTTAAGACGCATTTTTAAATTGAATATATTAAAGCAACTAAAAACGTAACTACACTAACGTAAGACATTAATGTGTATAAAAATAACATAAACTAACCACAGCCCATAATGGTGGAACTCTACTCTCATTGATGCAATTGAATGTTTCTTCTAGATTAGCTGACATGACAACTAAACCCTTGATTCCTTTTTCAAGATCAACCAATGAATTCTTGATGATCTTCAGAAGATTATTATAACGTTGAATCTAAATTTTAAATCATTACTATACAATATCAGTGGAGAAAAATATAGAATTAGTAGGAAGACAAGAACGCAAATTGCCTTGGGCTTTGATTAGCTTTCAATAAAAAAATTTTTTTAAAAATTCAATTACAAAATTATAAAGAAAGCCCTGTTTTCAAAATTTGACATACTATCCAAACTTACAAGAAATTTAGGAAATTGATTTCATTAACTTTTGTTAAGTATATTTTGGCATTATATTAAAATATTATCTGATATTAAAAAATCCTTAGGCTTTGTTATATAGTATCAATAAAGTCTAGTCTAGCTTCATATTTGTCTAAATTCTATTGAGGAGTTTGTGTAACTGTTGGACTTAAGCTTGACTAGAATTGCAGTATCTTTTCAAAAAAAATCATTAAATTCAAAAAAAATATTTCCACAGTTCTTTTACAAAATACATAATTTAAAAGCAAAAAAAACTTTCTTTCAACGTAAGTTAACAGAGATTGCTATCCAAAAAGCATCCAAGTAGTACCCCATGAGAAGCATTATTTATCATGTAAAAGATACAGATTAATTAACGCACACAAAGAAAACAAGGAAATAAGCAAAATTTTATAATTTCGTATGAATAAAAAACCAATCAGTTAAAAGCTAACAAGCATTACAATTTAATGATTAAATGCGTTCGCTTCATGTCTCATCAAAATAAAGGGTTAAAATTTAAAGACAATAAATAGTTCCTCATAGAAATATTAGAGCAATGCAGCCACAAAGCAATTAATATTTATGAAGTTTTAAACGAAATTTACAAAGAAATCAAGAAATAATCAAGAAATTTCAAGTATCATCAAGAACAATAGACGAAAAGTGGTTATCTTGAAACATCTTCAACTTAGAGAATGATATAGTAATTGCGGTACTATTAGCAAAAGAAAAAACAGTCAAACATTCAAAGATGGAAAGAAAAATAATAGTAATTTGAGGTTAACAGAAAAAGTGATTTTAATGACAATTATGATATTAATCAATATTTGCAGCATCAAGTTCTCTTGATAGTAGAAAATGCTTCACAAGAGCTGAAAGAAGATTTCCATAAAGTTATTGAAACGGCAGTAAATTACATCTGAATCAATTAAAAGACTGATTATTGATTATTCAATAACATTATTGTTTAATTATTTAATAGTTTGCTAAATAGAAAATATGTTTTTTTTCAATTCAGTTTATAAGCTATCTTGCCTCTTGAAGTAAAACAACATTAAGGGGACTTGGATCATCCATGAGAATCTTTGCAATCCCATCAAAGTCCAAAAGATCCGGTAGCTTAGACAAAATATCAGCAGCCAATTGCAAAACCTAAAGTATCAAAATATAATTAGTCAGTTTAACATTCTATGAAAAAGCTATTAAACACTTCGAAGTAGCTTATGACTGAAAACCCATGGCCATCTTTTTTAATAGCCTACCTCTTGCTTAGATTTCAAGAATTCCCCAAATCCCAAATTTGAATTTAAAAAACAGATTTCACATGAATATTATACACTATTTAAAATTGCATACTTACTTTAAGGAGTGAGGTACAGCTTAAAAATATATATTTTGAACAAAAATTGTTTTACTATTCAATTACAATAAAGTCTTTTCAGATGAATCTGCAACAAAATTTTTGTTGCAAAAAATGTCTCCATAAATTATATAAGTTAAAAAAACATTTGCAGAGAATATTAAGACTTTGACCTTATCTTCCACACTGACACCACCTCCAGTTGTAGCTATCTGTGGCTGCAATCCAACCAGAGTTTCCAAGAGTGTTCTTGTCTCAGTAATCTGACTAGCAATATCAGCATTCAGATGTTGACCGAAAGCTTCTGGATGATCAACGTTTGGCAACATACTCACATATTCATTGTACACAAGTTTAGGACCATCCTTCGGAATGTAATATGTTGGAAGACTGGAAAGTTTAAAGAATGGAACATCAGTAGCATCTGGTTGGAAGTAGTCAAGCATGTATACTGTAAGAAGACGTCTGTCCCAATCATCAGTAACATGACCACCATAGTTAACGCCAGATATCAAATACCTCAGTGTTTCCCAAGGAGTTTCATTGGGATACTCATCAAGATAAATGCACAAGAGATTTTCAGAGACCTAAGAAAGAAAATTCATCAAAATTGTAAATAACAGTTATGGGTGCATGTTTTATAACCAAGTCATTGTAAATGAAATCTCACATTTTTTGTAGAAAACGGACTACCAACGATTAAAGAAAAACTGGAAAGAACTTGTTTTACACTGATAAACTAGGGTGAGGCTCGTAGCATGTACCTATAAAAATCCTAAGCGCGTTATGCCTATAGTTGAAGGTAATTTAGCTTAAATGGCTGGAGGTAATAAGAAAACCTGCTAGTGTGATATACATGAATTCCTACACGGTCATAACAACAATCAATGGAATTTACACAAAAATCCCGTTTTATGTAGAAGATTTATCAACATGTTCTGTCAATTCATTGACAAATCGTGCATCAAATCCCATGACTATAAATATAATTGATAAGCCATCGAACAGCATCAAAATACTTTAAATTCTCTGAAGATTAATCCTTTGCTAGAAACTGGGTTTTTTTATTTATCAAACGATATGGAACCTCTACTGAAATTAACAACTTGCACTTTTTACATTACAATGTAATGTACACATAACCACGATATTATTATCAATGTAATAACAAGACGATGACATTAGTTTTGATAACGATGTTAATTTTATGTGACGGTGTAATATTTTATATGCCATGTTATAAATCCACATGAATATTAGTGTTTCATGAAATACATATTCAGTACATCAGGGCTACAATTGGGTTGGGTCATTGCTTCAAGGTAATGTGGGTAATGATTGGTTCACTGAAAGACATTATGCAAGCACGTTTGCAGGAGTTATATATTGTCTATGTTAATTATTTAGATTACAGTATAAAACAATTTCTTTTTAGTACTATTTATCTATTTTTACTCTTTAATACATCTATAAAGGTGTTTTTTTTCAAACGTGTTTATTTCTATTGGTTATGCTTTGGCTTCAGGCAGAGGCAAATTAATAGCTCAATAGAACTTGGATAGTATTGGGTGAAATTTATTCTTTGAATTTTGGGTTGGGTTGGATTGGGTTTGTTTAACATATCTTAACCTATTTACAACCCTGCAACACATAAATAGATACATAGAATAGACTGATAGAAAATTTTTATAGATCAATAATGCAATTAAAACAAATTGATCTGAGAATTAAAATACTCAAACAATGACAAATTGCCATTGTACTTTCGGAACCGTATGCCCGGCCCGTGTCCGTAGTATAGAAGGCAGTGTACGTACACATTGTCCGTGCCCGATACGGCCCTATCTGAGTTGATAAACATAGAAAATTGAAAAGGATTCCAAAATAATTTTTGCAGCAAAATTTTAAATTCTACATATAAGGAGCTGAGACCTAGAGTGGCGTAACTGACATATCTGCATTCTTAAAATTTTAATATAATAATTCCACATGACTTCAGCCTAAACATAAAGGTCAAATTGATTTGAATATCCTAAAAGGAAGTGTCAAACTATCTTTATGTTGTGACTCCCCTTTGTCTCAGTCTGACATCTGCTTAATAAAAATTAGTCTATTTTCAACACTTGAAAACATAGCGATCTTACTTCAAAGTCAGAATCATTGAAACCATAGACAACATTCCAACCGAGCTGTAGAAACTTTCTTCTTTCAATGAGTACGGAGTGGAAATAACAAAGTGAGAAAAGTAGTTTTTTGTATTTATCTTGCGCAAGACACCTACTGAACTGATCATCAGTGATGCTGGCATAAAGACGCTTGAGATTGGCTTTGATACCCTAAACATGAAGTGTTATATTTTCAAAGAGAATTGTACATGTGCAATTGTTTACTGTAGTTGAGATAAATAAAAAAAGCAATTACGAAAAAACTGCTTCATAAAAAATAACAAACAATTACATAAGAAAATCGTATACCTTTGGTGGTTCAGTTGTCATTTTAATACCAGCTTGTAAAATGGCGATGGGGAAATCAGGATGTGGACTAGAACTTAGCCACAACCTGAAATCGTCATGGGTCTGTTCGACTTGCAATTGCTCGACAAGTTTATCCAATTGAGGCATCCAGCTCAAAGATAGATGGCAGTTAGCTAAAAATATCCAACTTCCTTCCTTGACTCCTTCCTTTATCATACGAGTAGCAATGGGTGCTTGGCCTTGACCAAGAGACAGTGCATGGAATCTGTTTTCCATACCTTTACTTTGTGCCAAGCTCATTAAACTTACTAAACCATACATTTATAAACAAATTATATTTTGTAAAAATACTATAGTATAAGTAAACATTTACAAGAATTCTAAATTACGTACCGGTGGGATCGACTCCTGGGGATAATACAAAAATGAGTGGTGTCTTTGTTGAAGAATCTTCGAGAACAACATTCATGTCTAACACTGGCGGCTCAATAAATCTAAAGTAATTAAAATAATAAATATAAATTTTAATAATATAAAAATGAAGAATTAAATAAACATCAACATTTTCAAAAACACTGAATTTTGCACTCCTAATTTCGACTACCCATTAGGCAGTGTAAAATCTATTTAAGCACCTTAAAATTAGCATTCTTAGAAAAATGGGGCACATGAGCTACACCTATAAGTTGGTAGTAATAACAATCACTAATTTATAAGCCTTTGAAATCCAGTAATCTACCTGGAACTAAGGTTATTCTGAATAAATGACGTCGCACAAAACGAAACCCGATCTTGTCTCAATGATCTTACAATCAACATTCTCTGCAATTCATTGCAATTATCTTCCCACTCAGCAGGGAGAGGCGAGCGTTCAGGCTCAGCACTCGTATACCATATATTCCAATCTCGAGGATATTGTTCGAAGGAGGTGATCAAGCCATGGAAATTAGCGAGTTTGTCTAGTTCAGTGATGTTATCCCAACTGGAATCAACAAGCCATTGGGAGCATGGATTGTCCATTTGACCTTCACGATCTAACACCTTAAACAAGCAGGTTAGAATAAATAATCCAAGACTAATTTTCAATAAATCAAGAAAAATTGGCTCATTTTCGTTTAATATGTGTTTGTGATCCATAACTGAATAATACATGTAAACCCAGAGATGGACATGGACTGGGATTGGGCTAAGATATTGGAAAAATGGGCTGAGATTGAAAAAAACTTACTACCAATAGTGCACGAAATCAGTGGCTGCTATATAATTTATAAACTATGTGTTAAAAATTCAGATTTTGAAATTTTACATTAGTATCATATATAATATTCTAAAACTCAATTTAAGAGATACAATTTCAGAGGTTGGTTATATTAAGTTTCCAACACCCTCAATTTTGTCTTAGCAAATCGAAAATGAAAGAATTTTTTTGAGCCAGGCCTAATGCTTCGTGGAAAGTACCGGCCGTACCTTAACCTACATTTTCATTATGTGTCAATCTCTGTGTAGACCCATAAATAATAAAATGACGAAATCCATCATACTAAAACAAAAAGAATTGCTAGTGAAAAAATAAACACAAATGTGCAAATCATTGAAAAAGACTAAAAATACATAAAAATTAGCATGCCCATTTAAAACGAAGTAATATCTACTACTTCCTAAGGAAAAGGTCTATAAAAGAACAAAAATGTTGGTACAGTTTACTGTCTAACAATATAATGCAAGTGCATCACTCCACCTGTTGACGACCAGATTTGCCAACATTTGTCGTCTTTTTAGCCTTAATTAATTTCTGAAAGAGATTACTTAGAACTGAAATTCAAAAAATACTCACCACGCCACCTTTGAGGAAGAACTGGTATTCGTCCATGTTAATTTTTCCGGCAGCTTCAAGGATTTTGATGCACATTTGGAAAGAGAATAGAAGCTTATGTTTTTCAAAGAGTCCACGGCAGGTGTATCTGAAAAAAAAATGCAAAAAACTTTCCGAATTATATTTTAGAATATATTAAAGACTCAACAACTTGAAATTTCTCCCTTAGTAATGCTCACTGTATTGCCGAGTTTGTTAATTTCGGTAGTAGGAACAAAATTAAGTATACCATATAGAATCATGTGAAAGACCTTTTACTGCAAAAATACACATGCTAAGAAAAAATGACATGAGCATAGATGCATTTTTAACTTTTTATATATTTAATATTTTATCTTTTGTTAAGTCAAAATGAGTTGCTATGCGACTCTGCAAGTTTTTTGAAGTGCTACAGTGCCTGTGGTACCAGCTTCACAATATTAGATAGCAAAGGTCATAATTGTTGATTTTTACTAGTATTATCAAACAAAAAAGGCACAAATTCAGTAGAGATTCAATCTTTTTTCTTTGTAGGACACAAAATCAATTCCTCTACATATATCGTAATATAAATGCTCTGGTTTCAATAAGGAACATTGTGCATGTAAATTGATAAAACTGAACTTTTAAATATATTGATTACAAAACAATTCAAACTACTTAAAGCATTTGGAAAGATTACTAATTGATTATTTACAAAAGGATTATTGTAGTACATTGCAAGAAAAAAATTAAAATCTGTTGTTTACAATTATTATATTGTAAATTTGTGGAAATTGGGTGGGAACACCGGTTTCTCGTTGTTAATAAATGGTAAAATGTCACACCTGTAGACAGCATGGGTGTGATAGTCGTTTAGTCTGGCAATACGTTCTTCCAATCGAGGACTTTTTGGACATTTCTGAATTGAAATATTGAACAGCGAAATATAAGAATCCAGCGAGAACTGGTACATTGGATCAATTCTTCCCATATCATTAAGCACGAAGAAGAGAATTGACGCTCGTTGTGCGCAAGGTCTATAGCCCTAATAGATATATGTGATATCGTAGACTTAAAACATTATTTCACTGGCATGATATCTTTCTTACATAAAGGGTATCTTTGATATAATGACAAAAAAGGTATAGATTGACTTGAAACTAGAAACAATGAATTCGCAATTTCCAATACTTAAATAAATTTACCTCACGAGCAGCATCGATTTTCTGTTCCGTTAATTCAGAAACTACCAACGATTCACTGACTTCTGCAGATGTAATTTTGGACTGTTGAAGTGTGTTAACTAACTGTTCATCATCCAGGAGTGAACCTTGTGCTTCATTTAATAGCCTAGAAATGATTTTGGAATTTACTTTGCTCGATTACAAGTAATGTGTATTTAAATAAATGGGTAGGGATTTCTATTCATAAATTGAGAATTTGCTTTCAATTTTCGCAATTTCAGGACCATTAAATATAAAACGATTATAAACGCTACCTTAAAATTTCATTTTCTAAGTCAACCAACTTGCGTTTGCCTTCTGCAATATTAACAACTAGACTATCCTTCTGTTCTTCGAGTTCAGGTCTTTCCTTTCTCACAACAATTCCTAGTAATTGAGCTTCAAGCCCCTAAAACATATACATGGATCAGAATAGCCGCTTTTATATAGGCATGAATAAGGTAAAGACTATAGTTTGAATGATTGTTTGTTACTTTAGTACTAAGTAAAGTTTGCAATGAATTACTTCAAATTTCTACAAAGTGCTAGATATGTAGAAAATCACCGTGAGAATTTGTATTTTGATGTGTCACACTGAAATTTAATAGCAATTAAAGTGCGAAGATAATAATTTTAAAGTTTTTTTAAGTACAACACCTAATTTTTTAAGAACGTTCTTATAGATGTTGATAATAAACCATACAGATCAAATGAATTCTAACCTGTTCTTTGACACCGAAATTGACAATGGCTGCCTTCGTAGAAACCTCTGGACTATAATGCGGGTTGCTCAGCTTAGTGGTAATATAGAATCTGAAATCTGGGTGATAATCAATTTCCTTATCACCAAGTTTAATGAGTAACCGGCCTCCTAAATATTCAAATGAAAAAAACTTCAGAAGATAATGGTTAGCCTGTATATGTTCTTCTTTAAAATTTAATATATATATATATATATATATATATATATATATATATATATTGTATTGTATTTATAAATTTGAATATATTTACAAATGGTTTACCTTGCTTAATCAATGATTTTTTTAAAACTGGCTCAAGAGATGGATCTAGCTCTTCTAGAACGTTCTGAAGGAGAACAGGAGTCCCAAATTGAATAGCATTTTCTAGTGTTCGCATAAAGTCAGGCTGCTGAAGATCAATAGTTTTAAGATTCTAAATTTTTAAAGTTGTTTACAGTTAACTTTATGTTATTTATTCCACTTGATAAACTGGAATTAAAAGATACACGTTATTTATAAGCAATGTGACACTTGTAAATAAAGTGGAAACAAGTAAGTCTACTCAAGGAGCTTGCAACGGGGTCAAAATTCAGAGTTACTTTTTGTTTCTATAACACAATCAAATCCAGAAAGGACTTACTCTTTGCTCCTCCATTTTTTTGATCCACTTAATAGCCTGACCCTGAGGATCTATCATCAGCGGCCATCGAGTTCCTCTTGTTACGACGACACCATTTTCTGTTGAAAATGAATCAGCAGGCAGCCCCTTAACCACAATTCTTAATAATTGGAAAAAATATATGCAAATTTAAATACTAGTGCTAAAAAATGAGATCGGTTTAATAACTTTTACATCTCAGTAGAAATTTTGAGTGTGTAACGAATAAAATAATTATGTTGAGTATATTGAACAGCAAAAAATTTTTTCTTCGATATAACTATTAAAAAATGCCTTCATTTAAAGATAATTTATATGATAAGTAAATGTATATGATTGGTATTTGAACAGACGAATTCACCATAGAAATTGAAAATTACCTGAATGTTCCAATCTCTGACTTGTGTTGGCTTAGACATAAATGTTGCAAAATCAAACTCTGGATTGCATGAAATTTGTAACTGGCGGATTTGATGAAGCCATACATCATTGACTAGCTTGTTTCGATAGACTGAAAGAAAAGGGCCCATGTATGACAAGAAAGCGGAGGCGATCAAGCAATCACCAACCAAATAACCTCGCTTCTCTTCAAGCATCTAAATTAAATTGATTTCAAATATTAACAGATTAGATCATACACTTAACTCTTGCAGAGGATCTAAAAAATTGTTTCGAATATCAATACCTATAGATCCAATAAACGTATATTTTCAAAAATGAATTGCGAAGTACAGCTTTGGAGAAAAAACTCAGATGATAATTTTTTATGAAATTATCGCTAGGACATTTGATGAAACTTTGTTTAGCATTGCTTGATTAACCAATTCCATCTATCAGCGAATAAATTGATCGTTTTTATATTGCAAAAGTTGAATTTAACGCACGTTAAAAATATCGGAAATTACAAAACCTCATACTTGAGAAAGAAACAGTAATATATTTTTAGAGACATTATACGATATTCAGGTCATTTATGCATCAGTCTATCAATATTTGATGCATAGCAAATTAAGTCAATATCGAACAGCCGCCAGTGACTTCTCCAGAATAAGTATCCAAATGATTATATTACCTCTGCGTTCTGCTCCCACCGAATCTTCTCACTTGCTAAACCTGATACAAGTTTGGATGCACGATCTAGCTTAGTTTCTAATTCTGCAGCTTGCTTCGACAAAGCTTCTTTCTGAGCTTGTTTTTCCTCGTATTCAGTCTTTAGATTTTCCATTTGACGATTTACCTTAAATAGTTATTTTTAACAAAACATTTTTGTACTAGCTAAATTACATGAGTAAAATTACCAAAGTTGCGTTTATCTTTCCTTCAAGTCTCAGTAATCAATATTTTTTTATAATTGATGTAATATATAACAATACAATATGTATTTTTAAAAAACATTCCAGGCTCTCTCAGATATTCTTTTGCTCATTTTATAAATTTAATTCTAGTTACTCCTCTTTNATATATATATATATATATATATATATTGCATATGATAATAAATGAATGTTTCTTTGTCATTGTTTCTTTGCATTAAATTCGTAAAAACATATATAAAACTGTGATTATCACAAACAACATTTCAAATTTTGCAAAATCTTTCTGAAAAACATACATACCTCTGCAAGTTTATCTTCGGCCTCTTGCAACATAGCTCTCTTTTCCTTCAACTGGCGCTGGGCGTTCTCCAATCGAGCTTTCTTTGGAGCCACAAATCGATAGACTCTTCCGTATACTTCCATTGCTCTCACCCACATGCACAGTGATCGGGCAGCGTTAGACTGTCGTCCAACTATGTCAGGCATAAAATCAGGCATCGCACAAAACTGAGCAATCTTCTTCAACATACGATCACTCATATTGTCCTTATCGTACTCTTTAAGACTTTTAATAAAGTTACCATCATCTAAATACATTCATAATTGCACAAACTATATAACCCTAATTTATATTAATACAAAAAATAGTAAACGACTAATTAAACAAAGTGTATTAAAAAAACTCAATATAATTATTGAGCGCAAAAATCTAGTGTTATTTCTAATGCATGCGAACTCTCAAAAATTGTGAATAAAATAAGTAGTAATTATTTTGAAATTCCTACTTTCATCATGCAATATAAAGGAGAAAACTCACTTAGATCTCTCTTTGCTTCTGCCCAGTTGGGTTCTTTGCCTTTGAGAATCATTACAGCGTTTAGCACAACTTCAACCAGTTTTGGAGGCTTTCCGTATGATTTTACTTCGGTAATGTCGTTTTTGTTTAATGAGTCAAGAGCCTAAACAAAGATAAATTTTCAATTTGAATAATAGACTTTTCTACATTATTGCATGCGTATATTAAAAAAAATTATATAACTAATTGAGCATCGAGTTATCTCCCACTGTAGCATTAAGTAATCATAAAGCCAATTTATTGGAAAAATGAATTTTCGAATTATTGGCTTTAGGATTTTGTAAAATATATTATTGTTGGGTTTACAACCTGTAGTTACTTCAGCAGCGTCAAACACATCATGTTGGTGATGTTTATCAAGTCATTACAAATGGTATATAATCTTTTGACAATAAAATCATTAACATAAAATTACATTTATCAAATTGCATGGAGTAAAAAAATTAAATACCAGTTGATGGCAGGTGCTTGTATAAAGTAAAAAACTGTTTAAAAAGCCTTGATAAACTTGCTTGTTTAAAAATACTTTTAAAATAAATCTGGTTTGTTTTAAAGAAATATTGTTTGCAAAATAAGAGAAATACAGACAAGAAGTGATGTGTAACTGAAGGATTAAGCAAAATAGACTAATCAAAGTGTCATGAAGAATAACTGATGAGCCATGAGAGCATTACAAATAAGATGAGCAAATCAATAAAATTCAACTGACAGGAAGTTGCCAGATTTATGATAATTTTATCAATAAAAAATCGATTACGTATATTAGCATTTCGTTAAACTTTTTGGTCACATAAGAAAAAGAAACTAACTGTGTTCGCATTATATAAATGTACAACAGTGTATAAACCTGTTCTGCTTCTATCAACGCAGGCATTGCCACCTGCAAATCTTCTTCAGCTTGTCTTGCAATATCCATACAGACTTCTTCTTCCTCCTTGATCTTTTCACGTTTCGCATTAACTGCCTAAATATTCAGAATTCAAATATAGCATTTTCAAAGTATTAGATCACAGGTACAACTATTAATTGGAAACAAAACAGTACAAAAAAGCAGTGTAAAAGCGATTACGATTATGCAAAAAATGCATAGGGCCCAATTTTTTCTTAACTATAATTAACATAAGCACAAAAATCAATATTTATATGAGTAATGAATAATTATAGTATGAGTGATAATTCGATCAAATTTTTCTATTGCCATTAACCAATCATGTTGAAGATGATTTGCAAAGCTTTCTAATTTAATACACCAATAATTAGAGTGTGGAATTTATTGAATTTAAAATTAAGATTTTAACCTTGTCCATGACCAAACCCATGTGTAAAAATTACGCATGATTAGCTGCAGTGGTCAAGTCAAACTGTTTCTTACGAAATAACCATGAGAAAAGTGAAAATCAAATGTATAAATAAAGAACGTGTATTATCAAAAGAAAATGCTCGTACTTTTTGTTGTTCATCGGCTTCTCTCTTCTGTTGCACAATAACTACAAGATATTCTTCACACTGCTTCTGGAACTGTGCTACTTTTACTTTTGCGACTTCCAGCTCCTGAGACATCACCTGCACTTTTTCGCTCGTGTCTTCGATTTTGAGAAGACCATTCTTTAACTTATTGATCTCATCGCTGAGTTCTTTTCTTTTTTCATATAATAGGCTAAAATGCATGCAATTAAGCAATCAATGTAATTTAATAACATTGAAATTTAATTATGTTCGAATTCTAGCAAAACAATCAAATCTGTCTTGGAGCAAGAAACTCTAAAACACGAATACTTACTCTTTGTAACCGGAAACTAATTCCAAGTAATTGGTTGGTGTGACGTAGTTATGACGTTTCATTTCTGCCAACATCGTCACAGACATTTGCGAAACCGAACTCTGTATATTGGTGAAAACCGAGGCAAGATTTGCCTTCAACTAAAATAATTTTTGTTAATTCCTTAAAATTTAGATTTCATGCTTAGAAAAAATTATGTAACACACATACAAGCAATTTACAAATTTAGGTATGGTGGTTTATTCCTACAAAAAAACCTTAGAATAAGTATATTATACAATGCCATGTACGAAAATCTAAGTACTGAAATAAATTTTTGGATAAACTATGCTAACTGTTTTCACTTTATGATTAGGCACAAGTTTAATTACCTTGCAACCAAATTTAAACAAAAACACCATTAGAAATTAAAGCTTATAAACGGAAGCAGAAGTTCGTGCAAACATGCAGCGCAGAAAGTAAACACTTAAGCGAGAATATGCAATTGATTTTTTAAGATTTTTAAATGAGCAGTTAGGTCGAAATTTCAGGCTGATTGGCTCATCGTAGTTTCCTAACATTCCAAGAATAATTTTTATTCACAAAATTCGAATCATTGTTTGTAAAAAAAATAAAAAATTTCGAAACTAACAAAATCAGCTTAGCTCATGCATTGGGTTTTTAACAAAATTGTCAATTTTACAAAAGGCATACAATAGAAAACAGGCCCAATCACGATATTATGATCACAATTGGGAAGCGTATTGGGTGCAAAGGGAGCAACATCGACACGTTACCTGACCAAGTTTGTCTTTCTTGCTTATGTCGAACTCCTTTTTGATGATTGATGGCTAATAGAAAAATTGCATAACGTAATAATATGAAATAAAATACTGACACCGTGAGTATTTACTTCCTACAGTGAGAGTTCACCCTTATACGCACATTGAACCCCGATAAACAGAGCTGCAGGTCGACTATATCTATATATTAAGATATTTTTAAACCAAAACCGGTTTGATATTAAGTTTCCAATATCATGATGGAAAAAGTTTCTAATCATGGATAAAAATGGAAAAATCATGGGATATTTAACAGATTTAAACACTCAGTCTGAGAACTGAAATCTTTGTTTTTAAATAATACGAAATTTAAATATGTATTTCGATAATAAAAGAAAGCCAATGCTAATAAATCTTTCGACAAGGGTTATCTTCAATCCACACACTACAAAGAGCCACATGACATTATATAAGATGCAGTATGAATTCAAATAACTTCCTTCTAGAGAAGAAAAATAATCATAAGATACAAAGTCGAATTTTAAAACTAAAAAGCATTTCGTTTTTAAAAATATAAACAAAAACCTAAATATGGTAAAAACAACATAATTTAACTTGGTTCATAATTATAAATCTTCTACATTATCAACAAGTTAACCTTCGTGTCTTAAGCGTGCAAGAATCATAGAGAATATCAGGCGCGGATTTAGGGGGGGGGCTTCTTTTCAAAAACAGTTTCAAAATTATATGAAATTGAGGGCTTTTTATGTGAATATTGTGATAATAAGAATTTTTGTGGTTTTGATAAGATAGAAACCATTTTTTTCAAAAAGACTAGCTTTCTTATGTATAAATATAAACTTAAAGTGTTTGTGAAAACCTTATAAATCATAGCAATTTTTGCAAAATATGACTAGATTTTCAACAACTCGCGTTTGGAGAACGCCTAAATAAAACCTAAATAAAACCAGAATTTTGTATTTGTTCAAATGGTTTGAATTTTTGCAATACCAAAATTTTTTGCACACAATATTTCTGCAGTCATTGTGGAAACAATAAAAAACATCTGCTGATCTAGGCAATTCGTTAATGGAATATGTTCAGTATGCGAAGTAGAAAGTCCAATATTTTGAATCTCTACAATTTCTTAGACCGTGATGACATATAATAAGACCTATATAACCAAATGCATGGAACTGCAATTAAAACAAAAAACACTTGAGAATTTCTCTCAAGACATCATCAGTACAACAAAATGAAAAACAATCTCACAAAATTGGTGAGTTGAAATTAGGTTACGGCCTTTGTTGTTGCCGAAAGCAAATGCGAGTATTTACATGTGTTACAGTTATCGAAAACATTTCTACTTGAGTGCATTCGACTGCAATGACAAAGCTCTTGAATGAAAAATAATAGATTCTGTCATTTTATACTAACCACGGGGTGGGCTGCTCATTGTGGCAAAGACGTAACCATGACAACCTAATGCAGCAAAATCTTATAATCAGTTGACTTTTATTTATCTCAGCTTCGACTTCCAGATAAAACAAAATATGAAAAAACAAGATTTTAAAAAATGAGATGGGAATATCAAAAATGAAAAACAAACTCTTACACATTGATGCTTCTAAATAATTTTCAATTACATGGTATCATTATTAAAAACCGTTAAAGAAATCGACAACCAATTTATCCTAAAATTCAAGAACCTTTCAAAATCTGTGATGGCTTCCTCAAAAAATTTTGGAACACTTATAGCTCAAGAATTAATAAAGATATTTAAAATATGTAAACAAAATAGAGAGGTGTCTTCTCTTTCTTTTACTACTCCGACTTTGCCTCACAATCTAGGGCTCACACTGTTTTCCCCAAAAAGCAAAATATTTGTGGATATTTGTTTTTTCCATATTCATTAGATCGAGTCGTTATCTGAATATTAGGTATAATGCGAATTTAAATGTTTTTCAAAACCTGATTTCTCACTGAAAAAAACAATATTTTATATACTTCAGGTACAGGAATAATTCGTAGCACAAAACTTCATCACTACATGTGTGCGCAAAAACTCATAGATGTGTCCATACCAAAGCCTTTCAATATTTCTTACAAGCTTGGAAATATTACTCAAAAATGTGAACCAAGCGGATTGTCACTTTAAAGTAACGCTAATGGAAATAGGGTTCAATTACGATAAGTTGGAATTCATGCACTTAACTTCTAAAGTAAAAGGTTACCTCAAAGCGAACTAGTTTTTAGAATTGCAAAAATTGGGTATCCTAAAGGGTGCTCACAATTACTAATATAGAAAAAGCTATAGAGTTCTGGACAAATGTTCTACTAGAATTAATAACACATTCTACAACAGTAATACTAAAAAATAGACATATTTCCACTGTTTCCCGAATACCACAGTATTTAATCAAAATAAATAAGGTTCCTACTTCTCCTCAAGATAGTTAATTCTGCAATATTAAACTTAACTTTTGTAAAAAAAATGTTAAATAGTTGTACACAAAGTCCGTTAATTTTTACAAATTGCGTTACGATCAATGTATAAATAAAATATGAAAAAATACTTCTGCGTCGGCGTCACCAACATCAATGTTTTCTAAGTATTTTTGTGCAACTTCCAACAACGCTTCTGGCGGCCATTCCGAGAACCAATCAATAGTTGTGCAGTTAACCAAAGCTGGGTACATACGTATGCGATTTCTAAAGAATTTTTTTATAAAGATGAGGTGGAATTAACAGAGTACATGTTTCCAAACAAATTAATGCCACTATAAACATCTGACCTAAAAATTTCTCCGCATGCTAGCATGTAATTAATGCAGACAAAGATAATTATGTGAGAAAAATAAATTTAAATATCCTAATGCGAACAATTTCAATTGGCTGTTTACAGTTGAGTATGCAATAGCTTTCGTGTATGACAGCAAGATTTTGTAAACAGAAGCTTGTGATAACTTAATTAAATTTAAATCATGACTGTAGATGGCGATCTAACCAACAGCGCTCCGAATGAAGAGTCAGTTCAGTTGATGAAAGAGTTGATAGAGGATTCACAAACAACTAATCATGTTCTGAGTGAGTTACTTGAGAGTCTGGCGCTAATTAAACAAGCTCAACATAAAACACACTCTGAGGAGTTCCTGGAAGCAAAAAGGAAACACTCCATTGAAAGCAACATCAGCGTAGATTCTGAACAGCGAGACATTACTGATGTTCATATAAAGGTACATACACAGAAGATATAAATGTAGTTACTGAATGTTTTATAATAATTAATGAGATTTTTTCCAATGGTGCTATTGGAAATACTTTATCTGCCGGTTCGGAACTATATTAATTCCTAATTTTAGATTGGTTTTACGGGAATAAACGAAATAAACACGAAGGCACAGCAGTTTCACGCGGAATGTCTTCTACAAATGAAATGGATCGAGCCACTTCTTCGATTTCACAATCCTCAAGAACGCGACCACATGATGCGAAGTCCAGATCTATGGTTGCCCAATGTCAAAATTTTTAATATTGCAAAGGAAGAAAGCGTGAGAGAAGTAAGGCAATGGATAGAATCAGAAGGCGACTATTGGGTGTTAGTAAGAAGAAAAATAGCTGGCACCTTTAGCTTCTCAATGAATCTCAAACTATTTCCATATGATCTACAAACATTGCCAGTAACCCTATATTCGGACAGACCTTCAACTCAGGTCAGGGTCAAATAAAAAAACATTAATACAATTTTAATTAATTCAAATTTAAAAACAATTAAACAAAGATATCTAGTGCTCTTAAATGTAGTTAATAATTTACCAAGAGGCTAGGGTCATTTAATCTTAAAATGCCAATGGATTTTTGGAAATATTTCATTAGCCTAGAAAAAAATTTAAACACTTACAGCTCAAAAACTATTAAAGCTATGCTCAATCTGAAAATATCAAAAGATAGAAGAGATTCTACTTTTCCCCATCGAGGCCTTAGGCCCCACGCCCTCTGAATTTCGGAACGACACGGTACGCCTCAATGGGTTTGAGATATCTTTGCATACATCAAAAACAGTCAAAGTTCTTTGTTGATTCCATGGACTCAAAACCTTATAACTACGTCAACGCTAGGTATGGAGAGAAGGTAAATATTTTTTTCAAAAATTCGAAATTTTTTAAAGAAAAATAGTTAATCTTTTCAACTACTACAGCCACAACGTTTTCACTGAAGTTTTCAACATTGTAGTAAAGCATGTTCCCCTAATATACATGCCCATGCCTCACTATTTTCAAATTTGCTAATAGGCTTAAAGAACGCCAGGTCGGTTTAAGGCTAAAAAATTAAAATTTTAAAATCTACTTAGAGATATGAAATTAAATATAAACACACTGCTCTTCATTTCACATTAAAACGTATGTTATGATATAAAATTAATATTTATTTTTAATAGGTACGCTTGTTAGAAGATAGTGATGAGATGTCATACATAATAACTGAGAATGCGAGTTTTAACTCTGAAGAGTGGCACTTGTTTCAACACGTAATAATACAACAGGATAATGAGACGAAAACAAAAAGTGCATTTCCAGAGATTATTCCCAGATTCAATAAATCCAAGATGTCATCGATGTTAACAGCAAAATGCTACGTGGCAAGACGACCAGGATTTTACAAGTATAGTTGCACTTATATCACATTATGATCTAGAAGAATGTTCAAATTGTATACTTCATTGCTTAAAAAGTCTTAAATAATAATGAAGTCTGCTAAATTGCAAAGAGATATTAGGAGACTTATTTTCAATTCATATTCAATTTCAATTACGATACATAGATGGAAATGGTTCATTCTAGGTTAACATATGGATAAAATATTTTAAACCCATACCCAGGCAAGTTCGGCTCAGATACAAACACTGTGACCATATATTTTTAAATGATGATGAAAACTGTGGATCACATGGATGACATTTTACAATGAGAGGAGAAAAATTAGAAAATTAATGTTATTGATTTTGTTTCTTATAGTAAATTCCAAAATTTATATTTAATTTAATCTACAATTTCAATATCCTTAGTTTTAATAGTTTTAAAACCAATGATAAATTTTGTAAGAACTTGAGTCCGACAGTCCCAAGATATTTTCGATAAAGTTCTATAGTACTTTTATAATTTAGATACAACGTTCTCATATCCATGCTTCTGCTTGTCATACTTTCAGTAACAGCTTTTGCGGTGCATCCCAGTGGACCTCAATTTCGTATCCAATCGACTCTCACCTTATTATTGACAGCAGTTACGTTTCGAAATATGGTATCAACTCAATTGCCCACCATAAACTACTTCACCCTTCTAGACAAGTATCTCATGCTTCAGACATTTTATTTGTCATTCATGGTCATTCTTTATGGTTTGCTTACATTAGTGCATAATTTTCTCTTAGATTACGTAAGACACATAGAGATTTCCACGATGTTCACAATTATTATTCTTCAGGTAATGACTAGAAAAAGAAGAGCTTTAAAATATTCATCGATATTCATTAAATCACTGGTTCTTAAATATCTTAAGCTTCTCTATTTTAAATGAATTGAATTTTATAAATGGGGTGGGCTTAAGTGTTTTTGCCAATCAACACATTAATCCGTTGAGTTTGTTTTTTATTTCTTTTTTATATTCATGAGGGTTAGCTCCTAGGAGTTTGAAAAATTCTGATGACTCTTCGTACACCGCAAAATGGGTCTAAGAAACAATGCATTACATTCATTCTTCGGCCATTTGCACACCAACTCAATTTCAACAATTTCTATTCTAGGAATGATATTTACATATATGTCATATACAGTTCTAGAAATATACTGTATTTAGATATTTTTTCATATTATTACAATCATGTACTATGGACGCATTGTGAGAAGGAAGAAAGAAAAAATAAAACGCTGCGAACTTGATTACATTTCAAAAGTACAGAATATGAATCAGTTCAGACGAAGAAGATTATCAACATGCTCCAGTAATTTGCAGGATAGATTGATCCGACCCATAGTCCACAATAACCTCCGAACTGAGATTACACCGAAAATCTTACAGGACGAAAAGCAATTGAATTTCAATCCAAATGTTAAGCATTATTGAAGACTAAGATTTTGCATAGAAATTTTATAAATTGTATTGAATTAGTTTTTTGATTAAAATTTTGTACAATCCATAAAAAGCATTGAATTAAAAAGTTGAAGAGCTTAATTTTGACATCGGTTATAGCGGAAAATAAATTTCTTCGACGAAGTAGTAATTTTATTCATAATTTTATTAATAATTTTATATGTGTTCTTTTTAATTTTTATATTGTACATAGTGTAGTTTGTAGTTTTGTAAATATGTTTATATTTGTAAATATGTTCCTTGCATATAACTTATATTGCATATTACAAACTGCAAAGTAAACTATTGCTAGACTTATAGTGGAACATAGCTGGGTGAAAAACGTTTCCTAAAGCAGGACGTCTGGCCATCCTACTAAACATGGCTTATTCCTTGAAACTTTTCTGACATACTTTGTCGATGAAGTAGAAAATTTTTTTGGAAAGTTTTGATTGTTCTATTAATAGAAAACATATAACAAAAATGATAGAGCGTCCACAGCTATGCTGGTGTTTGCTTTTCTCTAATACTCACAAAGTGAAGAATGTCTCACTTATCAAAAACTGTAAATTTAATGTGTAATTAATACATACTATAATATGTTAGAAGGTTTCGCGCATTTCACAAACAAACTTCTTTAAGAATAAATCAATACTAGCTCATATCTAGAATTTGGATTACTTCAATATTGATTCATATAAATGCTATTAACTAGAGTTCAAATTACAGAAAATATTTGCTAAGCAAATTAACTGTTTGAATTCATGGTATTTAACACTATTTTAATAAAAACATTTCTAAATTCAAATTTTATTTTCTGAGATTGATGAATGACCAATAAATACATGAATACACAAATAATTTGACGCTTAGTATACAGTATAATATGAAGCTAATATGCATAAAATAATCTTTGTATAAAACCCTGTAACATAGGTAATGTGAAGGTAATAATATTATATCTATAAAATTTTGAAGAAAAATTTTTGGCAACCTTATAATGAATTTACAAAGGTATTAAAACAATATTCAAAATTGGATTTAGTAAATTGTGGTTGCATCAGTGCTGACTGAATACTTTGAAAACATTTATTAAAACTGTTTTTAATGCAAATTATTTGATTTTTCGTTAAAGTGTTTCACAGTAAATCTCTCAAATAGAAGGGAGCGCAATTATTGACTTGAGTATGGAAAAACTTTTCACCACAGCTCTGAAAATTGAGGCAATTTTAAATTTTCGAGGAATATTTGGTCAGTGGAAAAGCTTGGGATATGTTATTCTTCTACCATTCTCAAAACTGTCTTAAAGTTAAAATCAAGGTCTTAACTGACTCAAATAACAAGCAAAAAATAAAAACGACAAATAAAGAAAACTACCCCCAATAGTCATGGAAACACGCCAAACAATATGTTAGTGGAAGCAATTAAATTTTAAAAAAAATTTTATTGTAATTTCAAGAAAATCCGAACCCCACTTATCACTCATCTGAAAAATAACTGCAGATGAAGGCTTCAGTATACAGTTCCTGGCAAAGACTTGACTTTTCAATTGATTTTACTGAGTCCAAAATTTGAATTTAATGAAAAATTGATTTCAAAACTTTATTTGTTTTCAACAAGCGTTACTACTGAAAATTCATCCCAATGTCAAGAGAAAAAGCCTATCAACTAGACTTTAAATTCGTCACATTCTGATTAAATGTATGTTGAAAAAAGAATCAATGTATGCCTAACTCAATTACTCATTGCTTAAAATGTTACAGTAGCTTGAAGATTAAGTCACAAAAGTCAACAAATAAAATCAGTCGCCCACATGTCAGCAGTTTTGATTGTAAGACAAATAAATTACACGTGCATTTATGTATGAACAATTCAAAATTATATTGTTTTAATTTTGAATTGTTGAAAAATTTCATCGGAACAAACTTACTAAAAGAAATAAATTTAGGTTCTACCAATTGAAAATAAATCGTCATAATAACTTTCACTCCAAGGTATCAATCAGTATTTACCTCCATAACATACTTTGTATAAATTTTCAATAGATGAAACTATAGATAAAGCGGCCATGATATTTCATTCATCAATAGGTATTATACAAGTTAAAATGTTGTTCTGACCCTGACCTTGAGGTTGAAAAACAGGATGTATATCAAAGCATTACATCAAATTCACTTCTCATCGAGAGTTGTGTTGACAAACACCCAGTGAATCAATGTTTGTGGATTGTAACAAGTAGTTTGAAACAATGAGTTAGTTTAAGACTACTTAAAACGCTATCATTGCGTGACTTGAAGTTAACAGTTTTGAAGAGCGCTTTTACATCATTTAACATTGACCGATTGACAGTTAACAATAACTAAGCTTTAATCACTGACGGTAAACTTTAATTATTTCAGCAATAGAAAGCGAGAAATAGACAAAAATTTCTTTACTAGAAGCTTAAAATATTCAATCATTAACGGTTGATTACTATAGATTTCAAATATTTTCCTTAAAACTTTAGCAAATGTTTCTATAGAACAACAAACATTACATTCGAACAGTGCAATAGAAAACGCATTTTGAAAAAATGTTCATTTCACACATAGGGAGGAGCAGGAGGCAGCACTTTATGAGAATTAGCCTTAATTGCCACGTGAAGAATTACATCACTCCCTGCAAACATTTTTAAAGTTTTCAATATTCCCGATATACTTTTGCTTTCCTTCCCTATACTTTTATATATTGAGAAGTATTCTGACAAATCTTGAAGCAATTTCACCGACCTGATGTCTCGCAATAAGACTTGTGTCAAGAATATTTTTCAAAATTGTGATTATGCCATTTTGCATTTTTATATGAAACCACTGTTTTTTTGTTCGCAATTTCGACATTATATATCTGTTGTTAAATAAAATTCCTCCAATGAATACAAAAAAAGGTTTTTTTATTGCCCATGGAAAAAGTTCAAAAATTCAAAAAATTATCAATTTTTTTGCTACATGTCATTGAGATGACGTCATAAACATAATGATGAGGTCATCAAAACATCAAATGTCCAAATTTTGTAGATGAAGGATTGTTATAGGGAGGTTCATAGTTTCATGGAAAAATCTTTATTACAAAAATTTATATTAGGGTGGGCTGAATCAACCACAATCTGAGTTCAACAGTAAAAAATATCATGTAGCCGCTCACTCCATATTTATATAAATCATTCGGAAAATTTTGTGAAAACTTGTTGGATATTCCTTTCCAAAAACGACCGCATTCCAGTTTATCAATAAATTACTTTAACATTCATTTGTTGAGTGGAAACCACACCAGTAATTGTATAGCTTAGAACAATAAATAAATTACAAATTTTCCTCAAGAAAAAATTGTGTACTAACCATACTCTAAGGATGATAGTGTTCAAAAATCACTATCATCCCTAAGCCGAGTGTTTTATTTTTATCCTCTGTAATGTTTACATATTGATAACAGAGTTGTATGCTATCATTGCAGTTGACTTATTATCGTTTTCATAAATTTATTCAAGAATGCTTTACTTTTCTCAAGAACAAGAAATTCTTCTCAAAACATTGGTCGAGCAAAGAAAAAAGAGAGCAGAACTCCTAAAGAAGGCGGTAGAGCAGCTTAAACAAATCCAAGATCAGAACATAAAAAGAGAAAAACCGATTTTGAGGAAGAAGTCAACCATACTAAACCTAAGAAAAGATTCGCTCTGGCATAGCAGGTTTCAGCTACATGAATCTACTGAAACACTTGATATAGTTCACGTAAAGACCAAAGTTTGCTTTCTCAAAATAATTGAAATTAATTCCAAAAATAGTACATTTTCTGGAGACATATTGATAACGATGAAGTGGAAAACTCAAGATTGTGAGGAATCTCTTCATAACACATGGACACCGGCTATCAAGATTTATAACAGCATCAATGTAAAAAAGGTTCATGGTCATATTTCGAAAATTGATAATGAAACTGTGCAACAAGAAGTAAAGGTGCGTATAAAGTAAATTTTCAAAAAATTAATTACATAAAACCCAAAAATTTTCTTAATTCAAATTTTGTTAAGAATACAAAATTATGCTAGATTAGGAAGTCTCTTCATTTATTGATTCAACTCATGAGCTCTGTCAAAAGTCGAAATACATTGATCAGGCAAAATTCATAAATTTATAAGTGTTACAAAATATTTAATGGCATTTCTGATGCTAAAGCATTGTTAAAAAATTATCCGCTGAAAATATGAGATGTTATATTCTAAAATACTTCAAATTAATGATATAAGGAATAAAAATTTTAAAGTCTTCAATTAATTCAAACGTAACGGTTAAAAACTCAAAACAAATATATGCTATTATTTTTCTAGGTCAGATGTATTGAATTTATAATCCGCTATTTGTAGCTTTAAATAGAAGTGATCCATTTGCACAAACTAAATAGCTATGCTAGGTAACCGGAGTGTACAAAATGCCAATGGATTTCCGAATGTTCCCCTACGATATGCAAAAGCTGGCAGTGACTATTTACACATCAGAAGCGCGTGCGATTCTCAGTGAAGACGAAGAGCAATTGAGTAGCATCAATTGGGATGGAGTTAAATTAAACCAAATGGAATGGAAGCTGCACAATCATGTAGAGCTTACTGATTCCAATCCATTTCAAAAGAAAATCAATCAAAAATATGATCTGGAAACAATAACGTAAGTTAAAAACTTAACTAAACAATAACAAAAAATCAACAACGAACAATTGATACCAAAGTGAAGATCGGAAAAAAATAAATAAATAGTACAAAAAATATAGAAGGGAGAACTTTTATATAATTTCAAAGGTCACTTAGAAATTTATTCAAGCATTATGTCAAGCAATTTACAAAAATTATGCAGTACAAAGTTCTTTGGAAATAAAATATAAGTCAAAATTAAATTTTAGAAGCCATCATAGTATAATTTTAGCTCATCCGGAAACATGGCAAATAAACTAACAGCGGCATGTCACGCAATTAGAAGACCGGGATTCTATAAATACAATGTACTGGGATCGATACTTTTGCTCACGATTGTCTCGGGAAGTGTATATGGAGTCAGTCCCGACGGAGTGCAATACCGCATACTTTGTACGTTGTTTGTGTTGATGACAGCAATGTCGTTGAGAAGTAATGTCGCCAGTCGACTACCAACTGTTTCCTACTTCAGTTTGATGGACAACTACATATTTATTCAGAAAGTCTATTTGACAGTCGTCGTCATAATCTATGCCTTGCTTACTATCTTACCATATGTAGTAGATGAAGAATTAGTACGGCCCCTTGAACTGGCAACTCTAGGCATGCATTCCTCAATAAAAACGGTGAAAACAAAATTATATGTTTAACAACAACCTAAGATAAGGATTGGCCCACTGTCAGTGACTTATTTTTACAAAAAAATTGATACAAAATGTAATACATCTAATGGTAGTTATGATAGCTGTAAATCTTAAAGCAATAGACAACTCGTTCTCAAATAGTTTATGAGGCCCACCCCTCCTTTTGTCACCATGATCGATACTTTATAACACATGAACAAAAAACTTTATCAATTGCTAGAACATTAATCTAACCTGCATACTTAAGATAGCACCCATACAAGTAGGAATATTTTTCACAGCTTCTTATGATTTTCACACGCCTTTCAAGTGCAATAGTGTAATCGAAAGGAAAAGCGTAATTTTTCAAATAGTATTTTAATAGGTTTATTCCACCTAGGAACAAAAAATATTTATTTTAGTGAGATTTTAAGCAGGTCGCAATGCTTATCATATAGAATGTCTTGGATGCAAAACGCATTTAAATTTAGAATAAATGTTGAAATATTCGAATATTGGCTCAAGTATGTACTCAATATGATTATCGTGATAAAAACAATCAATAAAAAATTCTAAACATAAAAACCATGTTGACGTTAATTAATATGGGACAATCATAAACACTCAACAGCTATCATTTATGATCTTGAATTAAAGTGTTTTAGTACACTGGAATGTATGCCTAAGGCGGTGAGGCAATCGTGCAATTCATCCTTCACGTAATCTTTACCCTACACTATAGAAGAAAGTATAGGGAACAGAAAACACTGATTATTAAGAAAGATGAAGAATACATGCAAAAACTAAAGATACAGGGCTGAGAAAAATCCACGTAAATCAACTTGAATTAAACTAAATTTTTCTTCAAGTAAAGAAAATGTTGCTAAATAAACTATTAAATATTTTTATATGAAATTATTGTTGTTTGGAAGTTACAAGCCACCGGTTAACCACTAAAAAGTTACAGCTAAAAGTACTTTATTATTTCCTTATTCATGAAGTAATATTCTAATGTGACACTAAGCTAAAATAGATGAAAGAGATATTGAAATTTAGCACTAAATCCTCAAGTATCAATTCTCTATTTATAATCTAAGAAGCAGCTCCAATAATGTAGTATTATTTATATTTTATTATATCAAACTTTTTAAATTTAATGTTAATCTTAAATCTTTTTGTTTTCATATGATACGAAGATCCGATGGTTTATCCTTCCTCTCAATTAAGCGAAACCTATTAAAAAAGAATAGAGCAAATAGAAAAAACACTTTGTAGTAACGGATGGTTAGTCATTACGACATCAAGAATCATAAAATAATTTTTAAGACTCATAGTTGTCAGCATAATTCAATTAATATGATACAAACCTGAATGGTTCCCCGACAGGACTCATGGCCAGCACTGTGTGCAGATTTGCGCGCACACGTTCAATGAAAAACGTATAAATGTTTTCAGGTGTGTCCTGAATTCCTTCTTTGATAGCGACTTCTGCAAGTTCTCCTCGAATCTAAAAAATTGAAACTACATCATGAAAGAGGCAAGTCTTTTGTCAGAATATTGAATAATGCTATAACTTATAACATAAATGGGTAACCGTGTCATGTCAAAAAGAATGATTACCTCTTCGAATTCATCTTGCTTGAAAAGATTTGGAATTTCCCCGCTACTCAGTAAGTTATTTATGTCTTCCAAAAACACTTCTTCTTTTATTTGCGTATCAACGAATAGGAAAAGAGTCGGTCTGTTTGCAACACCAGCTTGTTTATATAGTCGTTTTAAATCTAAAGCAAACCTTTCATCATTATGAAGAATATAATATCGGTAGATTCTAAATTAGATTTATCCTATTCTTGTATGCTTGTGAATATAAGATTCAAACGCAATGAGACATGCGTTAAAACTTTCTGCGAATATCTCAAAACACATTTCACCGTTGAAGCATACGTCATATCCATTAACATTCTAATGGAATTTTCTTACAGAATTCAATATCTCTACTTTCTATCTTTAAAATCAATAATACGATTACTCAGAATTGAATGATTTATAAACCTAATAAATGCAATTCAAATGTTCGTAAATCATTAAAATTGTACCGTCACGCCATTCCATTTTACGATAGTTTCTAGATACTTCTATGCTAAATGTGGCGTATTCACAGATGTAGGCGGCCATTCTTGTCATACTTTGACGACCACTTCCACCGATTCCGATCAGTAACATATTGCCACGCGGCTGTCCAATCACCCGAACGATGCGAACAACTAAACGAATAAATAACATTTAAAACACAACTGAATAAAAATGTATGTATTTTAAGTAAAATATACTTGAATATTCAGTGCATTTAGAAATATTAATAGTTGAAATTATATCAACAAAGATCATATATAAGTGATACGCATATAATCTTAATTAAGCAAACGTATGACTTACTGTGTTCTATGGCATCTCTGAAAAGTACTAAATCCATGTTAACAACTCCGGGAGTCATATTGTAATCTTCTAACTGATTAATCATAAAAGTTCTCAAGGATGCAGCATCGTTAAGCTCTTCATAAACTGCGTTTTTATTTATAAAATTTCCAAACAAAGGCGGAATCTTATCTGGACAGATAGCGTGGAAAGTCGTATCGAATAGGGCGCCTAACTTTTCAATAAGTATCGCGTAGAAATCTTCCATATCTTTTTTATCCACAAGGCGATCTGAGAACACGCGAAAGCATTCGTGAATCCAGAGCTTAATCATTGAGTTTTTAGAATCATAATAATCTCTATGAGAGCGAAGTAATCCTTGGAATACCTTAGAAATATCGCGTAGATTGAAAAGATAGTGAATGCGACTGGGGGTTGGTAAATAACGCGCGATTACTGATTGATACATTTCTATGGTAGCTTGAGTCATTACTTCCCCAAGAGGTTTTAACTCTTCTTCGAAATCACTGAGTTTCTGACTGATCATACTGCCAAATATACGCTTAATTTGCGAATCGCTTGGAAACGTCATATTTACAAGGTTAAACTTAGACTGTAAGCGAGGAGAGATTTGCATTCTTCCGCCACCTGGCGGCCCCATGGAAACAACAAGCTGCATGTTTTGAATAAATTTCGTAGTTTGTTTAAGCCTATCATACCAGAAGTTGTAATCGATCCATTGTCGTATTAGTTCTAAGGGTGGTTGTGAGCCATATGTGTCTTTGGCAGGCATGTTGAAATCGTCCATAAAGGCAATCAATTTCTTCCCTCCTATTGGCACATAATTTCCCTTGGTGCGTTTTTCTACTTTGCTTTCAATAATGTCCTGAACATTGTTCGACGACGTTTGAGCAGACATGTTGATGTTCAGGATTGAATATTTTGCTAAATAAGCAGAAACTTATTAGGTGAACAATTACAAATCAAATAAAGATGGAAATAACTGCTTATTTTTCAGGGTTTCAATGAGCATTGAATATTAAGCTCGTAGTTTGAATATTACATATGTTTCCATATAAACTAAATTTTACTTTGGAAGTACTATATTGCAATGTTTCGAAAGTGTCAAGCCCCTTGTCAACTTAGTGCTTCGACCTATGATTGCAATGCCTCTAGGGTTCAGCTCAAATTTTTATAAAATATCGACTTTTTACAGCTTTGCTTAAAATTGTGGTACTCGAAATTTTTTAGCCTAGAGTTTTAGTGACACGTGTATTGTAGCTTACGTTTATCGTCTAAGTGAAAGGCATACTTGTAAACGAACCGAGCTTCTAATGAGCCGAGCTAAGTCGAGCTTGAGCAGAGTATTGGATATACAAAACGAGCCTTTTTAAGCAAAGAAATTTATAGTACTACTTGTTAGTTTGATTATGTAGATTTTTCTTATTTTTTCATTCAATATGACTTTCTTAGATTCTCATTTTAGAAATGTTTATTAACTAATAGGAAGAAATATGTAAAAAATTCTGAAAGCGCAATACTTTCAAAAAATATCGAGTTAAAACGAGCCTAATTGAAAGATTTTATGCTCCAAGCCCAGCTGAGCTGAACCGAACTAAACTTACTCAAAATTAAAACGAGTCGAGCCGGGCCGTGCTTAGAAATTTCGGCTCGTTGACAAGTTTGATGAGAGGGTAATCCATTTAAGTTGAATTGCATAATAGAGGCACATACTCATGCGAAAAACACATGTAATAAATAATATAAAAATGCAACTACAAACCACTATCGAACTTTGCCAAACTCGAAGTAACAACGCTTGTTTTCCCAGTTCCAATAGGACCAACGTACATCAAAGGATAACCATTTTTAACCAGATTCATTAAAATGAATTCATATCTCACTGAATCCACTGTTGGTACCATTAGTTTATAGAATGGTAAAGTAGGATTCAGTTTCCAGCCACTTCGGAGTTTTTCTTCCCAATGAAGCCATGTGCGGTTCTTAGGATCGATAACGTATTCGTAGATCGAATCCTTATTAGGGAATGCACCTTCAATCTCTCGAATGTAGGTGTCTAACTTCTTTCTACCGTTTTCATCAACTGCGCCACCGAGTGACCAGAAGCAACAAAATAAGAACCAACATTCCATCATTGTAGGATAGTTGGTTTCGTCATGAGGATCTACACCGTTCTCAACGGTGACCAAGCAGTCTAGTAGACGACAGAGACTTTGAATAGCGTTGAAGTCTGTAATTGGCACAAGCTCTTCACAGTTGACATTCTAAATACAGATTATAAATTTACAAACCAAAAAACTTAGAAACTATGTTTGCATTGAGACTCTTCTCACCTTAAAATCAAGAAGTTTTGAAACATATTTGTCGAACAATCGTCTGTAGTGCTCAACTGAGGCTTTTTGTTCACGGGATTCTAACCAGGATTCAACAAACGGCTGCCAGCCCAAATCCACAACATCAAAATAAACCATACCGCAACGAGACACAGTGGCAGGAGATGCTACTGCCAAGTCCCCAACCTCGAAAAGAAGAGACACTTGTTCTGGCATTGCGATACGTTCTCCATTAATCAGTGTCAATACCTAAAATTATACATGCTCTTTCCAATAATAGTGCATATAACATTTATTTACTGCATTTAAAAGATCTTAGTGAAACTTCAGACTGGGCACAATTTTACACAAAAACCTTAACAAGAACACAAAAAAGTATAGGGTATAACAAGAAAACAAACCTTATTGTCGTCCATGACTGAATTCATGCTTTCAATCCAAACTGCGTCGACAGGACCGTCGAAGAGGATCCATTTCTCCAGAGATCGTTCATCTGCACAAGCATCACGGAAAACCTTTGATAGCACGCCGTCCGTCCACTCGTTAGTGTTCAAATCGAACTCCCCATATAATTCACCCAGAGAAAGAGATTTTGGATTAATGGGGAATTCTTGAACTGCATTATATGTAGAATCACTAAAGATTTATCAAATAAGTTTAGTCATAATCAAGATTTTCATTTATTCGAGACTTTAAATAATAATTTACACATTAATATTACTTACGCCTTAGTGGATAACTTGTTACAACTTGATTTAAGCAACTTCCAAGCTGTTGTCTTTCCAGAGCATGTGGAACCAACAACCATTACGGAATGACGTGAGTTCTTGGTTTCATACAACTGAATGATTTTAGTGAATGTAAATGGATGGTCTTGCAACTTGGCAGACTTCAGTTCTGCCTCAATTACGCTCTTGAATTTACTGTAGTCAATTACTGGGGTTTCAACACCAGGGAAAAGATCTCCAGTTATTCCGTTGAAAAGGGGCAGATCAGCAGATGTCAACTTTGCAATATTCATGTCTCTCATTGCCAACAGGACGATTTCGTCATCAGGCGTATCTCCTAAATTTTAGTTGAAGAGAATATAATATTTTTAAGAAACAAATGATCATTTATGAACTTTTACGTTTAATTTAATAGTTTTAACTGTTAAAAGGTATTTAAATCAACTAAATGTTAAATTGCATTGTAGATGGTAAATTTGTCATCGTTTTAAATTATAATCACAGCTTTCAATATATCAAATACAATTAATAGCTAAACTATTTATATCATGAAAAAAAATATATATATAACTCTCAACCATTACATTTTGATACCCACGATCGGATCACACGCTCATACATTTGCAATTAAACTTTGTTTTAATATATTTTGTTGAATTAATTTTCTTAGCATTGTGCATAATTGAAAATACTTAAATATGATTTAGTTGCGGTTTGTCGGACGCATCCAATGCAGCGTGATGAGGCACATCTCTATTTGAGTGTCTATTTACATTTGAAATTTTAATCTAAACTATTTTTGAAATTGATATACGTTTAAATATAAAGGTCAAAGTTATTCAAATGACCATCGTGGATTGCAACATATCTCTCATGGATCAATTTGTAGCGTTGCTATAGTTTCTCATTGATTCTTGTAGGTTTAATAAGAAGAGTGCATTCTAGTCAAATCGCAACCAAACATTATTCAGACGAATGTTTTTGATTTACTCATGTTTTATCAACAGACAAAGTTCTTTAATAACTAGAATCAACACTTAAAAAACCGTTTTGTTTACAAAGATTTTTAGTTATCTGAGTCGGTTTAGACGCATAATCGCGCACGTTCGTCGCTAAAATCGCATTTTCATGCTATCAAACCAAACTCTCAAAAACTTAAAATTCAAATTTCAAATCAATTTTCAAATTCTAAAGTCAATATCGACTTTCAAATTTTAGTAAAACCCCCAAAGAGTGACGAATTTTGCAGAAAAAGCTGTTTTTGGGATGGTTGACACTACTTACATCTGTTTACTTGCAGTTCAAAATGTTATCTGGTTTTTTGACAATGCACTTGTTAAAACAATCATCTTAAAAAAATAACAAAATACATATCCTTAAATGTCATTAATGACAGACTACCTAATAAGAATTTTCAATGAGAGCTGAAAATAACCTTAAAATGAATACAATAATTCAGTTTTTGAAATTCAATGTATTTTTTTTAAATAACGAAATGCTTATAGATTCCACATTGAATTAAATCCAACGCCACAGTAGGGTGGTCTTATTTTCCCTTAAAAATTGTAAATATTCGAGTTTTTTGTTTTCGTCAGGTGGAGAGGTGAGGTTTCCTCCATCTATCTAACTCTGTATTGTACTATAATAGGAAAACGAAATTTTCCACAAATATTCATAACATCAGCACAATCAAACTAGAATGATCAGAATTTTGATGACGTCATCAAATGCTAAATTTTGATACTGTTTGAAATCAATTCAATATTGCCTTGGCGTTTCAAAATGATAAAATTTAATCTAATTCATTCGTAAGTTATCAAATATGATTTTCTTCTTAAATTTTTTTACACTAACAATAACAACAAAAATAATAATCACAGCAACAGCAAAGACTATATCTCCGGTTGGAAAACAACGTTATACATAAAATGAGCAGACATTGAAATAAATTTTTAGGGGTTATGACGAAGTCTCAAAACTTTTGAAGTAAGAAAGCGAACGATGTTAAAGGCCGTAATAAAATAAATGAATTTATATAAAGAGAGTTACATAGAATATAAATAATAGTTTATGTAATCTGAAGAAATTTATCCAAGTATCAATAGTTTGAGTCAAGAAATTTTTTCTGAATTCATTACATTGTTTTGTTGCTTGAGGATTCGTTTTAGTAAAAATTTCAAAAAATTATTGATGGTTGGGGTTGTATTCTATTTTGTAGGAAATATATGACGCGATTAAACCTAATCAAGAGAATTGGTTTCTCGGAGAGAGCGTTCAGTGTTAACTAAATCTTGTAAAATTTCACAGAATGAGTTTTTAACCACCTTTATCTACTGTGAAGGGTAAGATCAATTGGTATCAAAGTCGTAGACTTTGAAATTCAATTTTCAAACTTGGCTTGAACACTGTCAAATTTCAAATCACAAGATTGTCTAATCCGGATGAATTTCTGAAGTCCGGTTAATTGCATAGGACTTTTGAAACATTATCCGTATTTTCGGATTTTTCCTAACTCTATCTGGCTTATGTGAAGTTTACTATATTATTGAAATTTTATTGAAATCTATACAATATTTTGAAATAAGATTGTGCAACTTTGCGGAAATCGGAATAAAGTCCAATTTAAGGTGTAGATCAAACTACGACATTGAACACATCAAGCAGAATTCCTAAGCTAAATAACCCTTATCAACGGTTAGCAAACAATTAATGAGTGAAATTCATTCAAAAGGTAAATTTGTTCGTAAATTCGAGACTAAGAATCAACAAAAGAGATTTGAGTGCTTTTAGAAATTATTTAAGAATAAAATAATTGTTGAAAGTTTCGAATTTGAATTGGTCTAAAGCCAGGTAATTGCTTTAAGACCACACTGTGTCATTATACTTCATATGCATGTATATTTGGAAAAGCTATTTTGATAGACCCAAATGTCAGTATTTAATCGAAAGTCGTGGGCATTCAGGGATAATTCGTTTCATAACAAGGAAATTCTTAAATTATTTGTACTAAAACAGTAAGTGAAAAATTATTAGGGAACATATCTGAAATGTATATGAAAAAATAAAAATATTAATCACATAATTATTTGGAATGTTTTCTTTATTAATAAAAAGTCGCTTGCTAGCAAACGAAGTAACTCCAGTACTTTTCCAAATCCTTCCATTTTTTTCTTCTATTGGAATAGCAGAATCTTTAAAATTAAAACAACATAACTCAACATAACATTGCTTTTCACTTAAAGGATAACTATACAAAAATGGAATAGCGAAAGGGCACGACTTAAGAGCGAGAATGAAAGTAAAGACGAGACATCCTTCAATCTTGTGAGCTATATGGGTTTAAAGCCTTTTCAAAAACAAAAAATTCCTAGGCAGTTTAAGTTGAATAAGAATAGATAAATTTTTTAAGATTGCAGTCCATTTTCTGAAACAATCGCAGAAACACAAATCTATTACAATATTTTTCGGACTATAAAGCGCACCAGATTATAAGCCGCATAAAGCAAAGCAAGATAGCTGAATAGGACAGACCTTATATCTGTTATTAACAATAAAGTCAATTTTACACAATAGGATGCAATCTTTCCCATTAATTCCTCCCTCATCTACGAATCCATAAATTTCTAGTTTTTTATGTTGTACTTTAACAGTCAGGCGTTTGCGTTCTTAACCAAGCCTGTACACTGTTAATGCATAGGGCGCACCGAAATATAAGGTGCATTGACGAAAAAATACGGTCTTTGAATTGAGAAAAATCTTTGAACACACCTTTCACCCGTTTTTTCCGTCCAGCATATCTCAAAACTGACGTTAATCCACGCAAACCGAAATCATAGTGATCCTGTTTGGAGAGCTGTTGTATTGCTAGTTGGTAAAGAGAGTGAACCTTCTTAGCTAGAACTTTAGTATTTTTGAATCCTTCACCAAATAGTATAATTTCTGCAATGTAAGCAGAATCTGGAACCACCATAGAGATGGGACGGAACATTGATTTCAAATTATCAGGCAGTTCAGTTCGGCCAGCGTATCCTAAAATAGAACATAACACTCTTAGCATTATGTAATAGAAAGAGTTTAAATGACTTAGAGATTTTTGGAAAAACCAAATAATGCAATAGGTAATCGCATTAAAAACTTATTTTTTATTCAAAATATTTTTTTAAAATTTTGTAGACATAAATAGTTGTCCTATACCAATAAAAACTCTAGCTTTTAATGGAATTGCAAAAATGTTTGCTTAAATTTTAAGAATTTGAATAGTTTAAGTGTAATTCATTCTTCAAAGGTGGAATCTTATTTGAAAATTTTATAAATATAGACTGGTTTCTAGCATAGAGATCGACAACAAACATTAAAATTTAAGTTATTTACCAAGTTCATATATGTTGCTAAAAATTTTAATGATTGCAATTGGCATACATTTAGAATTTTGCTAATAAATCTTTAACAATAGTAGAATAATCAATGAATAAGTGATGTGCAGAATCTGACTTACCAGGATTCATGGTGATAAAAACTCCACATGACCAAACCAAATTGATTTCACGCCCTTCAAATGTGAAGCGAGCTTCATTCTTATTTAACGCTGATAAAATCGAAAGAATCTGTTGAGCAACGACAGACAACACTTCAATATTGATACGGTTGAACTCATCGAAGCATCCCCATGCACCAGTCTAGATTAAAGGTTGAGAAATATAAAAGTGATGCACAATTAACTCGATAATGTGATTGAGTGAGAACCACCAACTACCCGGTCAAAAGCAAAACTTTTTAAAAATAAATAGATGAGTCACTGTCATAAAATTATGATTCGAGTAGATTCTATTAAATTTTCCAATTGATCCAGACATCAGCCCCACATTCATTATTTCTAAGACCTTATCTTTAAGAACTTTCAATGGGCATCGATAGTTTAATAGTTCATTTTTATGCAATTTCAATGGATATCGCTAATCTAACCAAGCAATGTGAACACTTAAAAAACTATTTTTCAGATGTAGGGCTTTTGATAGAATTTGTAATTTGCAGAATCTAGATACATAAGATAATATGCAATCACATATGATTTGATTTAGAAATTATTATCAGTTTATACCTGTGCCAAGCCAGAAAACATTCTTCCCATCGATTTATAGTCCAATCCTTCTGAGCAGTTGACAACGATAACATAATCTCCTAAAGCCTTTCCTAAATCCTTCACCGTCTCGGTTTTTCCTGTACCCGCAGGACCTTTTGGACTTCCTCCACGATGGAGATTTAATGCAGTGGTCAAAGTCATGTAACATCTAAAAATAGAAGAATGCAAGGTACAGTGATAACTGAATATAAAGTGAACATCATTATTGCAGACTTTATTTCATATCAAATGGAATGTATTTGTTATACCTGTCTGTTAAAGGCGTTATTACAAGGCGTCCAGAATTTCCAAGATATTCATATCCATACTGAAATGATGTGCTAGTCTGTCGAACAACTGTATCATCAATCTCTTTGTCCCAATAAACTCTTAACTGCATTAGCCATTCAAATGCTGTTACATCATTGCAATCTAAAAAAGTTACATTTTAAATAAGCAAACTATTTTTTTCAAAATTTTGCATTTTAAATCTTCTAATAAGAATTAGTAAAGAATTTGCAAGAACTTGAAATTGGGAGTTCCATGAGAATATTTGCGAACAAGCAACCTAAAATATAATGAAAAAATCAAATATATTACTAGATTTGATAAGTTTTTCAATAACGTCGCGAGCGTGGACCTCGATTGTAACGAGAGCAACAATTTTCAGTCGCTGCATCTTAGTGAGATTTCCACGAATGGATTCGCTGAATTTGTCCAGCATCGAAGTCTGCTTGCGTTTCAGTGACTTAAGAGCCTTCTTATCACCACGTTCTTTTGTCAAGCCCAGTGCTTTCGTACAATCACCTGTCCACTGCATTTGGCTTGATGTTATTAGCAACTAAATGGAATATCCATGTTATACTACTGTCAATGACAAAAACAGGTTGTTCGCACCTGTCCGGGCCACTCCTTGACCCATTTGTCGCGTTTATTTTGGCATTTCTTTAAGGCGGCCTTAGTATTCTTCATGCATTCCTTAAGAGTAGCGCGCATAGATTTTTCTATTTCACATAACCAATTTTCAACTTGTCCTTCCAAAAGTTTGGTCTCTCCAGGCGCGAACTCCACGAATTCACCATCAGCTGAAAACATGCCGACTGCTTCCAATTTGTTGGGAAAACCAGACTAAATTATTTCAAGCTTACAATGATTCCCTTAATATGTTAGATAAAATCCCAATGAGGTTAGCGGGCTGAGCCGTTTAAATAACGAAAGAGTAAATAGCAACCGCTAAACTTCCATTCAAATCGAATAATTGCATTTCATAATAAAAATTTTGCTATTATAAAAAACGAGCACGTATTCATTGGAAACATTTGAAGCAATTCTAGTACATGTAATAATAAGTCTTTTATGTATATAGATGATTTGCAACGAAAAATATTTTCAAGTCACATTGATATTAAGAAAACTTGCGCATATATTTCATGAACATAAAAAACTTACTTTTTGCATTTTGAGTGTTTTAATATTATCGAAACATTTTTTGAGATGTGGCTGAACCGCTTCGGGGTTTTTACTCTGGCCCAATATCTCCAGCAAATCATCATTTGACAAAAAGTAGAAACGCGGAAATGTCTGTCTCTTTGTCTCCAAATACATATCTAGAGACTTCTGTATATCTTCCAGTTTATTGTTCATATCATTAAGAGTATCGTATAGACCTAAATTACATCAATGAAACTATGGATCTCCAAATGTATATGCACTAAGCAGAACTCCCACAATACCTGAGTTATTATATCTCCACTCAGTATGATTTGCTACAATCATAAGATTATTATGATCATAGTACTTATAGACAGTGATGTTAAATTGTAAATTGTACAATTTTATTCATGACATTAAATTGTACAATTTTATNAATTTTGTTTCGGAAGATTTGCCTGACGGCTTTGTCAGCGATGTCAAGTCAAAGTTTGACAGTCGATGGGGCATGATGCACTCGCCATTGCATAGCGCAGGATTTGCACTCGACCCAGAGTATCAGGATTTCGGTCAATTATCTAACCCAGAAGTTATTGGCGAACTCCATACTGTTTTTGAAAAAATTTACCAGGACGATATTGCAGCTCAAGCCTCATGTGTGTCACAATACATGAAATTTAAGCAAAAGGAAGGGCTATTTGGCAATCCAGTAGCAATACAAGCAGCAAAAAAGATGCCTGCACATGAATGGTGGACTATGTATGGTTGTGCAGTACCCGAATTATCAAAAGTTGCTACCCGGATTCTTGCACAAATTTCTTCGGCTACTTCATGTGAAAGAATTTGGAGCAACTATGAATTCATTCATAACCGCCGTCGAAACAAACTTCTCCCCGATAAAGCCACAAAACTTGTTTTCTTATTTCAGAATTTACGGATCACTAAAAAAATTAGAGACGTCGATTACGAGTCCAAAGTTGTGCCATGGGAATTTGAGCCAGTTAGTGAAAATGAGGACTAGATAAGAACTAGTTGTTACTCAGTATCATTATACAATTTTATACAATTTTATACAATTTTATTTTTTAGGAAAAATTTTACAATTTTATACAATTTTATTTTTTGATCCATACAATTTAACAACACTGCTTATAGATGCGAGGGAAAGCCAAAAAAATACTATGGACATAAAAATTGATAAATAATCCGAAAATAACCCTATTATATTGAATAAAAAAGTAAAAGACACTCGATATGCTTAACTATTTTTAGTTGGGAAGAGATGATGGTAAATTATTTCATTTCACATTGAATGGAAGTAACTAAATTAGGAAATTCTTTAGTTATTTCGCTGAGAAAAAATTGAGAGATTGGTATTTATAAGAGATCGAAATACAATAGGGTACTCCAATGTTATTGAAACTCATGTTTAGGAATAAAATGTAGTTTAATGAAATTTTAATGCATGGAATAATGTAAAAAATGCTTGAAGGAGTTAATAGCAATATATTTTTAATGATTGTACAAAGGATGATTTTTAAACTAAATTTTACCAACGATTTAGCAACTATTGTAGCTGTAGGAAAATATTTAAAATGTCTTGCACTGATTAAGATTTGCATGGGTTTCAAGAAACAATATTTTGTCAATTTTGAATTCAACTCCATGTATTTGAGAGCTGTCTCAGACTTGTCAACGAGCTGAAATTTCTAAGCTCGGCTCAGCTCGTTTGAATTTTGAGTAAGTTCGGCTCGGCTCGGCTCGGCTCGCGACATAGAATCTTTCAATGAAGCTCGGTTTGGCTCGATATTTTATTAAATATATTTCGTTCTCTGAATTTTTTACATAGCTCTTAGTATTATTTAATAAACATTTCTAAAATAAAATTATAAAAAGGCATATTGAATGAAAAAAATAAGAAAAATCTGTATAGTTAAATTAACAAGTAAAACTATAAATTTTCTTTGCCTAAAAAGGCTCGTTTTGGGCTCGTTGTATATCCAATGCAGTGCTCGTTGACAAATGTGAGTTGTCTAAGCCATCAAGTTTCAATGTTTCTTATTTGACTTGCCACAAACATGCAAAAACAAATTACCTCTTACCAATGCGATTTTGATATATTACTGAAAACAAATGGAAACTCGTTAATCTATTATTACTATTATTAGATTTTCACTAAAATTTTGTTTCTTCCAAAATTCAAGGAAGTGATCCAATGAAGGTACCCTCCGCTTGAAGCAATTTTGTAATTATGAAACAAAAACAACCAAAATTGCCGTCGAAAGGGATTTTAAAGATCAGTTTTTACTCTTCCATAATATAACTTCCAATTAAAATGTGGTAACTATAGCAATGCTATTTATACATGTGTGAATTAAGACTAAAGCAGAATCCAATATAATTTCAAAAGTGAGTTTGGCACAGAATTTCAAAGGGGATAATAAAATAATTGTATTAGTTGCTGATTTATATTCATTGTTTCACTAAAGTACTTCTCTATTGCTCTCCAAGTACTTCATTAATTACATACTCAATTAAATAATATATTTCCAAAGAAATTGTGTCAGTAAAACAAAGCCTTTTTGCGTTAGCACTCATACTCTATACGATCTGCAGTAAAAATCGATAATCAAAAAATTGAAAATGTTAAGACGTCTCATTTTTTTAAAAAAATATTTAGATAATTGCACATTTTGCACTGTAAAGTCTACTCATTCTCAGAATTCGACGCCAATATCTAAACCATTATCAACTAACCTTCATGGTGAGTGCCTTTTTTGGCGTTGGGGTTTTTATTCAATCGGGTCATAATCTCCTTCCAGTTGGTATTAACACCATCAAACTCTGACGACTCTTTGGGCAATTGTTTTCTAATATCATCACCAAGAAAAATATTCTAAATAGGGAAAATTAAGTAATTACCAAAATTTTAATATCACGAATTTTAACTTTGGAAAGCAGTCTTGTTATCTTATTAGTAATGAAATGCTTACAATAAATTAATTGCATTCACTCCATACTCTATTATTTTCAAGATAATTATATTAGGGAACTTGTGAAAAAATTTTAAGCGTAAACTCTACCTCAACGTTGCAAATTTACTAATGATGATGTCTATCATGGCAAATGCTTTGAGAGAAATAAATGGAAAACCAGTTCTCATTTCTAAGTATAACAACTGTGATAATTGGCAAAGCATATTTAAGTGTAGTAACACATACGGCCATAAACCGAATTCAACTGATTACAGCCTCTCGAATAAGTGAGCTAGCGTTTAGCAAACTTCGAGATTTTTAACACAGTGTGTTTACTACCTAATGACCGCTGAGTGGGCTGTCCTGTCGTCGCCGCATTTATAATAATCCCGTGACAATAAACTAGAATGCATTAAACATTGATTAGAATTACCTCAAGATACATCCATTGCCTTTGAACTGTGAGAATCAGCTCAATTACTTCCAAAATCTTAGAAAGCGCTCTTTCCCAAAAGTCCACCTCGTGTTCAAAAGCCTTCACAAATCGTGAGGCTTTCATTGTAGACAAAGTAACTTGATTGTCATCAAGTGCTTGGAAAATCTCATCAGTAGCTCTAAAAAAGTTGAAAAAATAGCAAAGTGAGGGAACATACTTAAGTCTGAAATGACCTCGGTCTTTATATGGGCCAACGTCGAGTTCTGTTGAACTCCAAAAGTCTGCAATGCTTTTGATTGCCTATAAATATAAAGATTACATTTGCTAAAATGAATATACAAAAAAATAAGAAATAACTAATAATTTCATCTTCGGATCAATATCACTTCGTGTCTAAAAAACTTACATTTTCAATAGATAATTCCTTAGATGCGGCAGCAGAAATTTCACTAATCTTATCAGCGTATTGATCAAAACCAAAGCCTATAATGATCTCCAATGTAAAATCATCTGAAGATTGATCAAACGGCTTCCCTACAAGCTCCTTGATCTGCTTCCAATGGCGATCTCTCATTGCAGGATTTTTCAAATCGCTGATTAAGGGCATTGTCCGCTTAAATTGTTCTATGCGTTTCTTAGAATTATCAACAATCTGCCAATTCTTGTCTTTGACATCTCTTGAAAGTCGATTGAGTTTCTTATAAACTTGCTGTGCGTTGAGTTCCATGTTTTCTGCATCAATGTCTTGAAATTTAACAACTCTCCAATTGCTCCAGTTATCTTCCCATTCGCTTGTATATTGCCAGACTTGCTCAAGAAAATCAAGTTCCTAAAATAATATACAATTATTCTAATTTATTGTGCAGGCATTTTAGAAAATTCACTATCATATACAAATTTGGGTTTGAATGAAATTGTAAAAAGGAAATTTTAGTTGAGTTTACTTAATCCAAATCTGCACGGCCTATTGCATAAATTTATCTAAAATTTAATTTTAGAAATCCTTACATTGACAAAAAGTGTAAAAAAATGGCAACATTTTATAATAATAATTTGTGAAAGAAAACAATACCGTAATTTATTTACGAAAGCCTACCTTTTCAAGGTTGATAATATCTTTCGATGGAGGTTGCTCAATTTTAAAGATTGACAGACCTTTTCTAATGTCACTTTCGCGATCTCGCAGGAGTTTGATATCATTGCGATATTTTTCGATGCGCTCCAGTGCCTGTTGGGTGGTGCATTCGTTTGTGAATGGGCCTTTGTCGGCAAAATCATTGCAAAGACCAATGACATTTTTCTTGAATTCTTCGGCGGATTGAATGAGTCCAGATTTGAACTTTTCTTTACATTTCTTAATGATAACTTCGGCTTCTTGTAGAGAATGTTGAAACGTTAGATACTCGTTGCCAAGATTATCCAGCATTTGACGAATCTAAGAAATAGTAGTTTATCAACATATTCAACGTTGTTTAGTGTTATGTATTTTGGACCTGATACAATAAAGAGAATAGGTCAACATATGTACTACAGTGGACATTTAAAAAAGTGGAAAGGACATTGGGATAAAAGTATTGTGATAAAAGTTCAAAAGTTGAAATTTAATTCAATACAAATTATAAAATCTCAATTGTACAAACTATTTTAAAAAACCTAGCGGAATATATATATATATATATATATATATATATATATATATATATATATATATATTGACTTAGAAAATTGCGGCAAATACTATTTAGCCCCATTTTTCAATTTTTTCTTTATATTTAGCGCCAGTCATCAATTGGTATGAAGAAAGTAGTTTTTTATCAAGCCTATATTTCGTATATCTAGAAATTGTAAATAATGCATAAATAAAAAATTTTGAATAAATCTGAGTGAAGAAAATTTTCTGTATATTACTTTATAATTGGCGCTAAATATGCATACACATCACGAAATTATTTAGAACCAGATATATGTATATGTATATATTGCCGTTGATATTGATTTGAATTGATATCAACATGCTGATATCAAATCAATTGATTTGATTTGATTGGATATTGATTTTCAAATCAATTGATTTCAATTGATTTGAATTGATTTAAAAATATTGAAAATTGATAAATCATAAAATACAATGTACATACTGTTTTGAATTAGATCAAATGAATTGTTTTTCATCGTGATTTACACAATAAATAGAGTAAAGTCGCTACATTCTCAATAAAAACTCAGAATCCTACTGGAAGTTGCAAAAAAATGTTAAGTTATTCTCACACATAAAGTTCAGATAAAATACATGAGAGCAGAAACTAATAAAAAATATTTTGTTTTCTTTAGGTAGAGCTCTCAAGTTTCATTTACAAAGAAAGACGTTTAAATGTGCACAGAAACGAGGGCGATTTAAATGTTTAGGTAAAAGAGGAGAAATTGCTCTATTGTTGTTTTCAGATAGTAGTAATCTTTATTAGTTCGTGATATATAAGTGCTAAAAATGGTAAAAATTCGTCTGAAGTAATAAGGGTTAGACATTATTTTTTAATATTTCCCAGACATTTGTTCAAGGAATTTATGCTGACAAGGTTCTCTATTCATGAAAACACAACAAACTTTTCTGCAACGGCTTATAGATTTACTAACGATTTACGATTGTCCATTTTTTCAAAAATAGGATTTCGTAATGAGTGGCATCACGCCCTTTGAAAATTAGGGAGGATTGAGGTTTAAAAATGAACTTAAATGATCTCTATTATGTTACATTTGAAGTTCAAACTGTTAATACAGTTTTTAAGGCAGTAATTGATATTTGTACTGCTATAATCGTAAATTTAAGCCGTTCCAATTATGTCTGTGGAATGCACTTTCAAATAATTGGATATCATCAAGCATTAAATAACCTTGAAAATGTTTGTCCTTGCTTAGATGTGACAAACTTTTCTTCTCAATATAATTGAACTTGATAAGTTTACAATGTTTTTAATTATTTAATGGCTTAAATTTGGGGATTGACTTTTTTCAATAAGAATGAGAACTAGTTATATTACTAATGCAAAAGAGGTTTTCTGTTTTTTAGTCCCAGCGTGAGTTCACCACTTCTAATGCATCAGAAACGCTAAATTTATAGTTATTCTAAAGCACATTGGAATATTTTTCAGCCAACCCCAAATATTATTTTCATATCAGAAATACTACAAATAATGAGTGCTTGAATTCGGAAATGTTTTTTAACTACAAAAAAATTTTCTCCTCGTTCTTTTGACTATTACAGTTTATAAATTACGAATATTAAATCGTTTCAAAATATGGCTCTAACCAGCCAGGCCCAATCAAAAATAAAATATAAAATGTTCCAAACTATTCAGGCACAATGTGCTGGCTCTGCCCATATACATGTATATAAATAAATAAATAAATTTATATATATATATATATATATATATATATCTTTGTATAGCTATCATATGTAAAACAATTTCATATTAACTGTATCATTATGTATTATGGCACTGATATCTACAATATTGGTCAAACCAACTCTGGCCCAACCCATGGGTTGACTCTACTCACTTGCAAGTACGAACCCACCCGAAACTGATTCCACCTCTGCCGCATACACATTTCTAGTTTGGCAATATGCTAAATTTCTTAAAAAAAATTCTTTTTCTGGTTTCTGTTGAATCAATCAACATTTTGTAGAATTTATTTTAAAAATATATTTTATAGAATGGCCGTGGAATAGAACCTAAAGTGTATTTAAACATTAATGAAATCCAATTATTTAGAATTTGCACAGAAAACTCACGCTTAGCCCTTTCATGCACTGGGTTGTTGCACAACAACAAATTAAAACAATGGATTTTTTGTCACGTGTCACCACGAAGCAAATTTTTAGTATAATTTTTTATTTGTCATATTTTTATAGCAAGCGACGATAGAAAAGTAAAATAAATTTTTTCATCACTACAGAAAATAATTGATGCATGAAAGGGTTAATAAGAACATTCTTATTGCATGAGATGTGTCCAATGAATAGTCTTAGGAACCTGCTATGATGTTCCTAACGTGTTCTTAGTTACGCAGAGCACAAAATGACATATGTCTTCCTAAAAATTTGAAATTATTTTGCTGAATCACTGCAGCTACCTCCTTCCATTTAATTTAATTATAACTTCAATTTATTAAAATATTTGCTAAATTTATATATTGATTTGATGTTAATTGATTCTTCTTTGTCTAAGCTTCAATCAATTTGACAAATAATGCAGCCTGCTGTTTGTATTTTACAATGGCTTTTATAAAAAAAATTTACTAATGAAATGTTTTCCTAATGTATGAAGAATAATAGTCAAGAAAATATACAAAGAATAAGCAAAATAGATAAGACAGCAACAAAATATATCATTCAATTTCATCAGAAAAACAAATAAGATCAATTTCAAATGAATTTTTATAATGAAGCATGCCTTAGATTTGTTACATTCGAGTTGGGTCCCATTGAGAAAGAGAAGACTTGAAACCATTCAGCATTGAGGGAGTAAGAACTTGTATATATTTATATTTATTTGTATTGTACAACAACCTAACGATTTGATGTTGCATTTCTTTCGGAACAATCTCGGCAATTATAATTATTAGCACCAGAAAGACTTTTTTGCACAATTTAAGAAAAATAAATTAAGATTGTTGATATCTGAATGGCGTGCAGATTAGTATTTTTGTACACAAAAGGTAAATCCAAAATTTTTTATAATCTAAGAATTTAAAAGCATTGTTTCTTTATACAAAGATGTAGTACATATTTCGTAGAGTAAAACGTTTTGCATTTGATCTCTTACAGGAACTTCAGTTGAAGAGGTTAAGGATTCCATATCAGATATTTGAGAGAGGGAGAGAGAGACTGAATATGTGTCTGGAAAAATACACGTCACATTCTGATCAACGATTGTTCGAACGATGTGATCAAACAAAAGAGTATAACAAAGATTTCTCTGAGTAGATCTAAAAAAATTTGAGGGGACAGTCGAATATATTATTCTGAGAAAATGTGTTTACCATCGTTTTGGGACAAAGGCAGTGCTCCAGTTTTATTGATAGACATCTACAGTTAATCATAGTTGGTTTTAAATGAAAAGCAGAAACCCGTGCTGTCCTTTTCTGCTCTACATGTAAAACAGTAGTAGTGATGTTCGCAATGAATGACTGTTCAGCAGAAATGTTGTTAGTAGTATTTATTCAATATATAAATAATTTTTGTAAATAAAGTAATGTGATAATGCATGCTAATAAATTGTGAGGAGGGATTCCGAAACCTGATTAACTCAATAATAATGGAGAATATTTCTTAACATTTTGTGTGCAATATTGTTTCTTACAGATTTTTCGGGTAGACGATTTTCAGAAACCGAAATTCAAAACTAAAGTATATTGGAAACGAAATCATTTTTGAAACCGAACCGATATTCTGTCTGGCAGGGTCTAAATCAGCAAGCCATATTTTGTCAAATATTTTTAGTTTAAAATATTCGAAAACCGAATAAATATTCGAAATTGTTTCTTCATTCCAAAACGAAAACCCGAATTTTAACAAAATGTTTATTGACTAAGCTACTCTACACAATCGTCATATCCACTCAAATTTCTTATACAATCATTTTCAAAAACAAGCAAACGTATGCGCGTAATTAAAAATTTTGTAATGTTTTCACTTTTTATTTATTCAAGAAAATAAAAATACATATGAATTCAAAATTTAGAATTAGTAACACAAAGCTATTTTCATGCTCTGAAAAATGGATATTTATGATATATTTACTCTCTATGTACTAAATATAAATATAGAAACCGAAAGAAGAGATTATTTTTATCGGCACTAATATATATATATATATAT
>CABFPE010000025.1:863987-915111 GCA_900660155.1 Hofstenia miamia
TATATATATATATATATATATATATATCAATCTTAAATTAATTTCAAAACAAAGACAAAAGTAAATTTATGAGGTTAGAATATCACAATTACATTAAATACATTAGTTGAAGATAGGATTACCTCTTCAGATATTCCGACTTCATACTGATCTAAGATTGAGAATTGTTCTTGAATAGGCGGGATAAGCCCCTCAATGCTGGCTCTTTCATTCTGAAGACGCTCGAAGAGCGCAATAGAATCTCCCAGCTGTGAAAGATCTGTAGGTGGTTTGACCAGTCTAAAATAATATAATTCGTTAGGGAAGATACAATGATAACAATGAAACCAATAATCTGAATACTAAATGTGCTGTATATAGTGTTGGGAAAAAATCCGATTTAAATTTAAAAAATCATATTCAATTAAATGACAATAGTCAATGCTAAAAAATATTAAATATATTGAGCCATAGATGTACAATGTGTTTATGTAAATGGGTATTTTCAAAGCTTGACCGAATCTAAAAGGTAAAATAAAAGCAAATTAATGAACTAACTTTTCACATTGCTCTTTAAAGAAGATAGTAAGTTGTTCCAGTTTATTGGTGGCCAAACTGCGCAAAAGAAAAGTGAATTTGTTCTGCCACTGCCTGCAGTGTTCTTGTATAGACCATTTTAGCATCGAACTGTCTAGAAGAACGAACTGAATATTGAGCATCGTATCCTCCTTCTGAACATTATTGGCGACTTCTGAATAGCGCGCAATGTCAGAATCAAAAGACGAAACCGGAGGCTTAAGCAATTGATAGCGCTTAATGAACTTATCTTTGTTGACTTCCCAGATCTCGCGGTATCTATTACAACAAAACTATTAGACAAATTAAACATAAATAGAACTAAACACATAAAATCATTTTAGTGATAGTAACCAGTAGCGTACGCATGTGAAACCTGATGGAATAGCCGCTTCCAGCTTCCAACGTTGACTATATTCGATTATAAAATCTAATACTAATATAGTGAGATCATTTAAGGATGTATTTCTGGAGGTTTTCACCATGTTCTTGATTACTTAATTTGATCATCACTGAAATGCTCCTTTAATCTGCTCACGCCTCTCTTAGTAACGTATAAAAACGCATTGTATTTTATACATTGAAAAGGAAATTATTTATGATGTAAGAAGAAAATCATACTCATCCCATCTGGTTAAATACTGATGCAGCTTATTTGCGTTATCTTTCATTCCGTCGGCGATCACCTTTTGCAGTTTTTGAATTTCCTTGTTCTCTTCAAGAACTTGTGCTATTGGCTAAAATTATGGTGAAATAACAAACTAATTTCATACAAATCAAATCAAGTGCATCTAATATAGAAGTCCAAAAATTTTAGCACGTCATCAGCGCGTTCTAATCAAGAAACAGTCAGCTCTAAAAATTTTTCATATTAAAAGAACTATATGTCAATTTTATATATATATATATATATATATATATATATATATATATATATATATATATATATATATTTGATGAAATCAATGCATAATTTTTACAATGTTATTGATAAAATTAGAGCCACAAACTTGTATGAATTAAGACTACAAGTATATCCACATCCACTAAATATTAAATTACCAATTTGGAAGACTTCTTCTTGGATAAAACTTCTGGCAGCCTTTGTAGACGCTGAACTCGTGAAATTAATTGTGTTCCAATGTTGTTTACAATACTATGCATTTTTCTTAAAGTAGGACTGAACTCCACCTAAAATTAAAGTGTTAAAATGCACTATCACATATCTGTGCAAGAAAAATCACACCAATTCAATTCTTCTATTTTTATACAATTCTCCTTACAGTAGAATTGAAACAATATGATAAGTATGTATGATATAACTGACGCTAATTTTAGGTACTAGCTGAATCAATATACCAATATACATAACTATCATACCTGTTCCTCGTTTTCAAGGATGACCTTAATCTTAAATAATGGGTTTGGCGGCGATTTCCCATCACCATTAATAGCCTTGGACAGCAATTGCAAAGACCATTTAATATTCAGTCTAAAAGCTTCTTCGACAATATCGTCCATTTTTTCCGAGTATTTCAGCCATTGATGCTGTACCTAGACACGTCCAACTTGAAGAATAAAAATGCAAACTAATGATAATAACAATGGTAATAGTAAAAATACGACTGGGTATTTTGGAAAGTTGGAATAAGCAGTCAACAGAAAACCATAATTAAGGATTTTTGGTATCGTGAAAATATTTATCTATAATACCTTTTATGATTTATATATATATATATATATATATATATAGTATATATAGATGTATATATATATATATACAGGGCCAAAAATAATCAACTATTTCTCAAAAAAATAACGAATATTAAAACAAATGTTATTAACTAAGTACTAACATCAGGAGGTTTATGTAAATTTCATTGTAAATGATTGAAAGTTCCACCTTCTTCTTGTAGGACCAGATCCGCATGGGTGGCAATATTTACAACAGCATTGGCTAACTCAACTGTCGTAATCAATTCAATTTCGGTTTCAATTCGCATTCTTAACTGTTGAAGATTTTCAGGCTTGTTGTTATGGTACACACGAGCTTTAATAAGGCCCCAAAACCAATAGTCCAGTGGACTTAAATCCGGTGACCGATTCCTCGAGCGATATTCCGGTCATCTGGCAGTTTGCCTGAAAGATAATTCCGCAATACAGTTGCGTAGTGAGGAGGTGATCCATCTTGCTCAAAAATGTCTTTTGGCATCACTCTTCGTCTTCTTAATGACGCGAATTGAAACCGAAATTGAATTATCCAATGCTGTTGCAAATATTGCCACCCGTGCGGATCTGGTCCTACAAGAAGGTGGAGCTTTCAATCATTTACAATGACATTTACATAAACCTCCTGATGTTAGTACTTGGTTAATAACATTTATTTTAAAATTCGCTATTTTTTGAGAAATAGTGGATGATTAATTTCTGGCATCACTTATGGCCAGCCCTGTATATACAGTATATATATATATATATATATATATACCAATATATTAAACCTACTCATTACAATTAAGACAAACCTCTTGTCCATCGTGGCGAAAATTTTCCTGGGTGCTGATAAGGAAGCGGATTATCTCCATATGCTCCTCACCTAATGCTATCGATATTTTGCGCTGATGCTCTGCTTGTTCGGTTTCGAATTCCAAGTTGTCATAGACTCGTCGGCTGTCGATAGATACCATCAACATTTCAGATATTTTCTTTGCACAGTTACTGACATTGATATTGTTAAATTTGTATTCATCCACAATGCTTTGAATCTAAACTCATCAATTTTTAAAAATTATATTCCTTTTTCAATAAATACATTATCATGACATTCCAAATATTTGTAATTATGAATCTTCGAAATCGAAAGACATACGTTATAAAAATGATGCAATTCAAATTCAATATTGAATATATTAAGAATACAATACCTGGTTTGCATTCTTTCTGCAATCCGTAATGAAATTTTCAGAGACACCTTTGGTAACCCACATTAAACGAGTCAAACCAGGATGTAACTTTTTATCTAAGAATCGCACTCGTTCCTTAAACAAAAGTTTCTCTTCGGGGGAGAGTGCAGAAACTACGCGATTGTAGTCCCTAACCACTAATCCAATTTCTCCTCGAAGTTTTGATAGTTCATCCCACTTTGAGTAAATTTCGCTTGCGAAGTGAGGTACTTCAAATCTTTCCAGCCTGTTCCAATAATGAATCTCACAAAACAACTTCAGAAGTAGTAGATCAAAGTTTACTTCTAACATTCCTTGCTTTTCGCGACTTCGTGTCATTAGTGACACTTCCAAACGTTTTTGTGCATCCTAAATATGAAAGTCATTAAGCATCATAAAGACAATTCAGAAACTTCAAATTAAAAATATAATTAAGTAAAATTGGCTTGTGTAAATATTACGTGTGTAGAAAAGTCAAATGACTTTCTTAAACATTTTCTGGTAAAAAATACATAACTATATAAAAATATATTTTTGACCATATAATAGTATAGCCGTTAGTTGCAAATAAATTTTAAAAAATTTACTAAATAATGCCTAATTAGCAAAAAAAATTTCGAAAACTACATGAGATAAAAAAAGATGTATATATATACAGTTGTGTTCAAAATTATTCAACCCCCACTGCAGTAAAGTGTTTTAGCAAGTTTGACATTTATTTTTTATCTTGTTTACATTCAGAACAAATAAGTACTTGTGAAATAGACAAATGCAACTTAAATTACAACAATATTTTTCGTAACATACCAACAAATGTCTTTTCTGTGATTACGTCATTGACAAAATTATTCAACCCCTTAAAGATTACCACTCTTAAGAACAGAGGTTTCCATCAGGTGCTTTCAATCAGGTGGTAAACACACCTGTAGATGTGAACAGAACCATAACGAGCAACAATTAAGCAGATTTAAAAGGCCTGAGATACTCAGCTCCTTCTTGACAGTTAATGGTGTCTTTGCAACATGGTGAAGTCCAGGGAATGGTCAAAGAAGTCAAGAGAGGAGGTCATTTCTCTTCATAAACGAGGATATGGATATAAAAAGATAGCAAAAACATTAAATATTTCAAGAGACACAATTGGAAGCATAGTTCGCAAGTTTAAAGCCAAAGGCACGGTGGAAACGCTACCTGGGCGCGGCAGAAAGAGGATGCTGTCGGCAACTGCTGTCCGGTACCTGAAGCGAAAGGTGGACAAAAATCCTCGGGTGACAGCTGAGGAACTGCGACAGGACTTGTCAGAGGGAGGTACTCATGTTTCTGCCCAGACAATAAGGCGCACACTGCGAGGTGAAGGCCTCCATGCCAGAACTCCCAGGCGCACCCCCCTGCTGACTCCAAAGCACAAGAAGAGTCGACTCCAGTATGCAAAAAACCACGTGGACAAACCACAAAGGTTTTGGGATACTGTCCTCTGGACCGACGAGACAAAATTGGAACTCTTTGGGCATATGGATCAACGATATGTTTGGAGGAGGAAGAACGAGGCCTATAAAGAAAAGAACACCTTGCCTACGGTGAAGCATGGTGGGGGGTCAGTCATGCTCTGGGGCTGTTTCGCTTCTTCAGGTACAGGGAATCTCCAGCGTGTGCAAGGTACCATGAATTCAATTAACTACCAGGAGATCTTGGGTGCAAATGTCATGCAGTCAGTGACAAAGCTGAAGCTTGGGAGACATTGGACCTTCCAACAGGACAACGATCCCAAGCATACCTCCAAATCTACCATGGCTTGGTTGCAGACAAAGAGCTGGAAGATTCTGGAGTGGCCATCGCAATCCCCCGACTTAAATCCCATAGAAAATCTCTGGTGGGACTTGAAGAAGGCGGTTGCAGCACGCAAGCCCAAGAATATCAATGAACTGGAGGCCTTTGCCCAGGAGGAATGGGCTAAGATACCTGCAGGCCGCTGCAAGAAACTTGTGTCAAGCTATGTTTCACGTCTGAAGGACGTTATTACTGCCAAAGGGTGTTGTACTAAGTACTGAAGACATATGTGACTAAGGGGTTGAATAATTTTGTCAATGACGTAATCACAGAAAAGACATTTGTTGGTATGTTACGAAAAATATTGTTGTAATTTAAGTTGCATTTGTCTATTTCACAAGTACTTATTTGTTCTGAATATAAACAAGATAAAAAATAAATGTCAAACTTGCTAAAACACTTTACTGCAGTGGGGGTTGAATAATTTTGAACACAACTGTATATATATATAGAATCAGAAAAATATTGCGAACTCTAATGAATAAATAGTAAAAAACCGGTTCAAAACTTTTCAAGCTTGAACAAAAAAAACAACAAATTACAAAACAATTCCATAATTTTGAATTGTAGCTCATATGAAAACAGAGACTAAGCAACTCACGCATTAAAACTCTAAATATTTTTCATCTCTTAATGAATTTGGTTTCCTTAGTCTTGGTCTAAGCAAGATTAATCAAGTTGGCTAGAATATTCCTGTTACCCATGCTTTTAAGAAAATTTCCCAGCACAGGCGATGCCACCACAATGCATTTTTAGCTGCAGTAAACAGGTTAGCAAAATAAAGTAAGTCACAATTTTGATGTTGGTGTAATATAAATTCTATTATAGAATACATCATGAAGATAGCAAACAACAGCAACATAAAAATCCAATTTCAAAAATTGTTTACTTAATATATTTGTTTATCCTGAACGGGATTGTCAATCACGTAATATAAGCTACAAAGTATTTATTGTTTTTTGAATGAACTCTTAATATTTATTCTAGAACGTTAACCTGTCGCGCCTATAACTAACAGAAAAGAAGTGAATGATCACGAGTGAATTAAAATTAGAGTAGCGCTGCAATAGATAATTTCCTACAAAAATTTAAACATTACATTAAAAAATTGGCATGTTTTTTTAGTTGAAGTGAAAATCCAGCAGTTTCAATTATTACTTTTGCCTGTAGGATAATTGAAAGTAATAGTAAATAAATGTGTGAAGAAGCATGTTTGCAATGTTAAAATCAAGCAGGACTTACAACTCGGCTTCCTCTACCAAGATCTTTTTCAATCTGAATCTGCCATTCACTGAAGTATTTCCTGATTGCATCTTCGAGCGCACTCTGCAACTGCGTATAGTTGCTTTTGGCTTCTTTACCAACTCCAGTCTGAATAATGTAATATGCGTCGTCCAACACCTAGCATATTAACTGAATATTAAGTTATACGAAATTATGACCTTACCTTGTAATTATCTTCGATTCGCCGTTGAAGCGCTTTTATCCAATGAGCGTGAGTTGCGTATTTAGGAAACATCAGTGTGAGGTAGGGCCGTTTACTATTTAATTCCTTTTTCACTTTATTCACTTCCTCATTAAACATCTGTACTACTTCAAAAATCTTCTTATCCAAAGTTCTTTTAATTGTCTAAAAAAATGTATCCACCACAAATTAGATAATAAATAAATTTTCTTTAGAGTTAGAACAGCCAAATGACTATAGTTTATTTGATTACTTCCTTAAAATCTGTCAAAATTTGAATTTCCTTGATGATGTTAAGAATAAATTTATTGTTCAGTTACCTCTCTCGAAACTAGATGTCGGAAAATGTCCAGAACATCCACGCCATGTTTCACAGTGCGAACCGTTTCAAAAGCAGATGTGATTGTATTCTGCATCATTACCTCCAAGTCCTTAACACCAGCCCGAAATCTAGAATTATACACATTCATATTAATATGAATAAAAATTTAATAACGCAATTCATTAAAAATCTTCACAAGCAATGATGTGGAAGATTATTTACACTTTCAAAATTGTTTTATTGAATGTATAGAGGAGTAGCAATAATGATAAAAACCACCAATTCCTCCAGCATTAAAGATGTTTATCCCTTTTCTAGCTCTTTATTTAAAAAGTTTTATTTTGATTCATTCCTAAAGTGTGTTCAGACTATCGATTTTTATTGTCTGTTTTCTTTTCAGCTGATAAAAGTGGATAATTATTTTGTGAAAATGATCGGATTGCTACTACCTCATAATTAATCAGCTGAAAACTTTGTCACGATAATATAACTCGAGTCTAATCACTAGTTGACCTTAATTGTTTACTTCAACGGACTCTTGGAATCGTAATTTTTCAGCCCTAAACCCAAATGCTCACTTTAAATTCTAATCACTTTTTAACAGACCTTATTTTCTACTTTTGTCAATCAAAATAAAACTGCGAGTTAGTAAATCGATTCCACATAATCTGTCAAAAAATGAGTTTACATGAACAATATTTTGAACTCTGGTTGAGGACTGATAAAAATCGAAAATCTGAACATTTAGATAATCATGCACAAATGCTGAAAAAATTACTTAAACTTTGTGCAGTGCGAATTATTATTATAACTTAAACCTTAATTTTCAAATTTCTAATGATGTCTTGAAAAAATTTTTAAGCAAATATAATTTCGGTGTGGTGATCTCTGAATTTGTACAGGGCACGTTTCAATGCGTTTGAGTGGCCTATTTACATAGAAAAATAGTTAAGGTTAATTTTTTGTCATGTGGGTATTGGATCTCTTAATTACCAGAACATTGGGAATTGGGAGAACTTAAAACTTTAAAAAATCAATATTGTTTCAAATACTTCATTACAACATACGGCTAAGGGAGCCAAGCCGAGTACTCAATCAAACTCGACTCAAAATATAATCAACAGTTTTCGAGTTGAGTCGAGTCAACTCGAGTTGTGTTGATTTCATATTGAATAGTATATTGCATGTTTTTCTAATTGAAAAAATATATATATATATTAGAACGCCCAAGCAGCCAAGACTATGTTAACACCAGAAATGATTATTCTTAATTGAATATACATACTTGTTATAATCATCATGCCATGAAGTGGCTTTAACATCCAAAATAGTATGCCTGACATTGCCAATAATTTGCAAATGACGACTAAATGTAAACTCAATTTCTTGCAGACTCCTGACAATATCTGGACCACGCTGACCAGGAAATATTGGCATTTGTGTTTTCTCGCCGTCTTCGTACCGAGCAAAATGCATTTGGCATTCACAAACCTAAAAAAATTAGAACTCTTTCTAGGAGAAAAAAATAACTAATTTAAATAAAGTCAGTTTTGAATTGCAAGATTATTATTGAGTCACTATAATTTCACAATAAACGAAAATAATACTTTATGACAAAAAGAAGACAGTCATTAACAAATTTCATAGAATTCATAGGCAATTCTTTTTGTTATTGTAATTTTGTATTAAATATTCACAAATGTAATAATGACCGATTTTAACAATGAGTTGTTGACAACAATTAAATTTACATAATTTACTTAAAGTAGACAACATCAATGAAGACACATTGATGGATGATATCGTCTTCAGGATAAAATATTGGAAACATTTAATGTCTGGTAGGCCCTAAATTCCAGGAATATGGAATTTTCTTACCAATATATATAGGTATACTTTTTACAATTATGCAGAAAAATGTACCTCAACCAAATCACGACAACGTTGAACAAATGCATCAATTTGCGCAAAAATACTGGTTTTGTCAAGAAACCATTCATGTGATGAGAAAGTGCGATGAACCTTTGATGCCTAAATGGCGCCATCTTGTGACAAAATATAAATTGTAATTAAAATTAATTTTTTTAAACAATAGTACAACTGTTAGCAAGCCGATAAGCAAGCTATCCGTTAGGATTTGAATTAGAGACCTTAAATCAACCAATTACAGATTGCTCAAATATTGCGAATCAATAGTCATTCCAAATATATTCCAACAAAATTAGGGAAATTAATATCTTCAAATTTTATTTGATTTAAACAATTGAAAAAAAGGGTGACGCTGGTCTTAGGATTGGCGACTGATATAAATTATCTTTATTCAAAGAAGTGCTATCACTAAAAAGGAAATTTTAGGAACATAACTGATCAAATAGTAAGTAACTTTGTACATCATAATATTGCATGAATGTGTAGACACGTATTTTAAAATGTTTCTACAATTTTAACAATTCAACCATTAATAAGACATATATCAATTAAATGTGATATGTTTATAAGTGGTTTGCCAAATTCGTTGATAATATAATTAAAGTGCACTGTCAATTCAAATGCTGAGAGTTCAATGATAAACTAGTCTCGTTTACCAGCTATCTATGAAAGACAATTATTGGTAATAATTAAAACGCATAAAAGTCAATTAAGTCAAAATATTTTTCGTTCAAAAACGTATTCTAAAATATATTTAGACATGAGAACAGGGTTTTCGAGTACTCGGAATGTTAAAAACTCGAGATCGAATGAGTTCGTAAGCCCCAATCGAGAAATTCGGAAGAGAAATCATCAATACTCGAACGCGATCGAAAATCCACTTGAAAATACCGTAAAACATATATTATTTTACATTTCGGTTTACAATTACAAATAATTATTTTTAACATAAAAAACTCGGAATTATTAATATAAATCTTTTTTACTGTAGAAAACTCGGAATTAGAAAAAACTCGATCGAACTCAGAATTTTTTTCAAAAAAATACTCGAACCCGAAACGTAAATCCAGCATGAGAATTTTGCAAATATTTAGTATGGCTGTAGGAAAAAAAATTAACATATTTTATTAGGTTGAGATATTATTTTTAGGTCAACATACGGTTAAAATCGACCATATAATTAGTGAATTTCTATATTTTTCTAAAGATGTTTATCAAAATTTAAACTCAAATCAGCACTTACGAAAAAAGAAACCATTGTGATATTTAGCAGAAATACTCCAAACAACAACCCGGCAAACCCAGCTAAAATTTAATGGGTGCAATATTCTTATGTCATTCTTGAAAGAAATTTTTTTGCAGGCCTAAAGGAAATAGTAATTTTGAGTTGAAGATCATAAACATTATATTTTTCGAATGTACTTTATAACTCGTTTCAAACAATGTATTTAGTTTGAATTCTTTGGAATGTTTTTATTAGGTCAATCACTAGGTCAATATATAGTCAAATTTATTCGTATTTTGTCAAGAAATAATCGCCCTAGTAATAAAATATAACGAAGAAAATCAACATGCCCAATGATACAGGATTCAATTTTTATAAAATGAAGTCTGCAAATCAAATGGTAATGTATATCAGTTGAAGTAATGTATTTTTTTAAAAATAAAGTAAATAATATTATATAACATCTTTTTATATTTCAAGGATTGTAAAATTTTCACACATTTATCAAGAACTAGAAACAATCTCTCTTTGAGAAATTTTAAAATCATCTGCCTCGTAATAGATTAAACCTATTGCATTCAAACGTCACTAAATGAAGATAGTTTTTATCTAATATGTTTGCAATCTATCCATAGAAGTGGACATTTGATTACTATTAAATATTTGCGATGAATTTCAGAGCATTTTTTATTAAAATACATTCTGATTAGCAAAATGTAAATCTCCATAATATCTGTAATTGATACATTTAGAAGTTTGGTGAAATAGTTTTTCAGTCATTAAGAAAATTGAATCCAAAATTTCAAGAAATTCCTTGGCGAATTTCACAAATGCCTCATGAAGTCAGGCTGATTAAATCGCTTATTTAACTCTCAAATGACTATTAAGAACATTCAACTAACTATTTATACTGCAAAAACTTTTTCAATTTTCAAATTTTTAGTACACTTTTTAAAACTATATATAAAAATTATAATTTATCGATGAGTTTCTCTAAATTCATTATATTGATTAATTGGCAAGAATTGATTCTGGGGTCCAATGGACCCTAATTGTCATCTGAGGGTTAAGACAGTTCTTAAGTTTTTATATTGAAATGCATAAAAGCGTTACCTTAATATAAGATTCCTTCCATTTAAGACAACAATCAATGCATTCATTTAAGGTTTGCATTGACGAAATGCAATAACCATCGAAAATACGATCCAAGTGGATCTCCTTGCAACAGCGAATTATGATTTCATTGCTGACCTAAAATTTAAAATAGTCTTTGAATTATTTTTAGCAGCGATTATCATACATGACTATTAAAAACAACCTATACCTTTCTAAATAGACCAGTTAATCGTTCTTTAGTATTGTAATATTCCGAATTGGTCCAAATGAATCGAATGAGGTTTAAAAGTCTGGGAAGCATTGGTGGAATATCCTTTGGAGAAACATTGCTCAAAGTTTCACACGGTTCTTTCAGCAAAGTTAGAAACTTCAGATTACTTTCACTTTGTTTAGATCCATCCTAAAAGTATCCTTACTTAATAATTAATATGATTGTTAAAACTTTTAGTTATCTGAAGCTTACCAAATCAAGAAAGATATTTTCAGAAAAAATAGTATAGTTAGAGTTCAAGTATCGTTTACAGTACACCGATTCAAAAATTATACTTCAAAAAAATTTAAAACCGTGAAGGAAACAGAAAGCCTTGCATGATCTTAGTCATACTGACCATTGAAAAATATTTAAAACCATGTGAATCATATGAATAGAAATAAAATAAAATAAAATGGGGCTTAGTAAAAATCGTTTAAAACTCTTAGTATTGAAGGGTTGAGTGAGGTATGACAGTGGGCAATCACAGGATATTATGCTGATGAATTTCAAAAATTATTTTTCATTTTCAAGCACTACTGTAATTATTTTAAACTTGCAATGCAAAACTCCAATCAAGATATACTACAAATTCAGTTCATGTGGTATGTTAGAAAAAACTACCACTAGAAGTAACAAATTCATTTACAGCAAAACCGCATTGTTCCAAAATGAATTAACAACAAATAAATTAAAAAGTAACCTGAATTTGTTGTGCGTACTTTTGAAATTGTGTGAGGTAGGAAGACTTGACCATTTCCAAAATGGATTGAATTTTCTGAACGCCTTCTTTATCGAGCTGGCTGCTGATGCTACTGAGATCTTCACATCTTCGTTTCCAGAACTCGATCTCTTCCAAAGGCCCTGCATTCTCTGTCATTTCAAGTGCATCTTGAGCATAAACCACTTCTTTTAATTGAGCTGTCCAATGAATGACTACTGTTTCTAACCTCTGAACTAGTTCCTTGTCCGCGCAAGCTTGAGCAACGGATAACTCTATACCCTCCCTTGGAATATAAAGTATGGTGTGTCCCAACATTTTATATCTGGTATCAGTTAAATACGACATAAATCTTTGTAAATGTGAAGTAAATTCGTTTCTTATACTGTCTGGCCATGTTGTGTTTTCAAAAAATAGTGGCGCAAATACACCATTCTAAATCGAAATAAATAAATCTATTAAATGTTTTCAGTTCACCATTAATTTCAATAAACTCTCAACATGAGGCTGATGAACGCATCCGAATACCACAATCTCGAAATTCTCAGCAAACACTTCGACACCTCTCGGCTTTATAAAATATCTAAAATACTTCTAAATAAAATGATTATATTTCAAGAATGTTAACTTAATATCAATATTAAAATTGTTTACTATATGTCAAATATTTATTCAACTGATAAAGACACTCACCGTAATAATTAAGAGGCTTCGCATGAAAAAGGCAATTTATTAATTTTTTTTCTTTTATTAAACTTAGGTTCAAGAACTCTTCTGGAACATATATTTAAATATACATTACTTCAGGGCCGCAGGTCTGCGGTTTAGGGGGCTTAACCCCTCTGGATAGATATCAACCCTTCCAGTAGATGTTCGCATTTAGCTCCCAAATTGTGGGTCACAATTTACCCAAAAAATTATTGTTTGCAACAAATTATATTAAACAAACACTCCCATTTTAAAAACTTTCACATGTGGTATGTGACGCTAATGAGAAAAATAACAATTAAAAAATAGTTTTAAATTTTTGTGTAAATGAACTTAGGAATTCTAAAAATGTTATTGGCAGATTAAGGGTAATATTTAATTACTTTAATAGCGATTGTTAGACATGGCTGAGAAATTATTGAATTTCTTAATCAGCATATACACGTATACATTTTTACCCGTGTAATAACGAATTTAACTGGCAGTTTTGCAGAAAATTTTTCAATTTGAGGCATTTTAATGATTAAAGGAACAAATAACTGCAGGTCTTTGTTATCATAATAAAGTTGTAAGAAATATACAGAAACGTAAAATTTTTGGGCCTATAATAGCGTTCTTTTTAAGGCCAATTGCAACAGTGAGTTACTAATAATGATAGTAATAACAATAATAACTCTTATAGTGGTGCTAAAAATAATTGGGAAAAATAGCGCCTTTGAATACCTTTTTGTTACGATTAACTGAATAAAAAACTGCTATTTACATAAAACCCAAAATGGTACTATCAAACTGAGCAGTAGGACTATTGCTCAATCAACTTCTTTAGCTACTTTGGTAAAGTAGGACCGCAAAATAATTTCGCCAAAATCAATCAAAAATCCTATTATTGAATCAACTAAGTTTTTTCATACACAACAAATGTCACTGAGTATACGAAATGCGAACAAATTGTCATATGATTCAAGAATATACAATCCACACTTATTTGAAAGACAAACCAATAAATGAAAGATAAAATCAATAATATATTAGATTATTTCTTCGATCAACGATTGCTTAGATATACTACAGCAAGTACTGAAGATTCTAAGAACAAATGGACCGTTGTTTGTCTAAACGTGTTTCATCGATTTTGTTCTTCAGAAAAGATACATTGATAGTGAGTCCGCCCTGATAAAGATTGGCATCGATGGTGGGAGAAGATTTATCAAATGTTGCTTTTCGATTTTTGATATCCCGCAAATTGATCTGCCATGTTCATCTACAATTTTGATGTTCAAAGATTCAGGAGTAAAACGCTGTTTTATTATAGGAATTGTACCAGATGTAATGAAAATTACTTTAACATTAAACAGTTATGGATCATAGCTGGCATTGAGAAACTCAACAGAGAAATCACTATTGCCAGTGACTTAAACCTCTGCAATATTCTGATGGCATTAATTTCCCACAACCACGCTCATGGTGTGATAGCAAAAAGGATAAATCAGATTGTAAGAGGAAACAAAGAATCCTAGTAACTTTGAGAACTCTGTTCTGGCTATTTTCATGGTAAAGCAACTTATCTGAAACCAGATTATGAAGAGAAGATTGACTTATTCAGAATACCGCATCTAAAGCTAAAGATTCATGCCGTAATATTTCACATAATTGAATTCTGCTGAAAGAAAGGAAAATGACTGGGGCAATGGAATGAACATACATTAGAATCAGTCCATTAAGACTTCTTGCAAGTGTGGAACAATTCAGAACCCGGACAACAGCAATTATCGCAAGCGGTTATCAACTGCTGTGTGAAGATATAATAGTCAGCATTTCGGAATTTGAATGATAGTTTGTTAATCAATTTCGTTTAAGTGTAATGGGTTTTGAAAAGCTATGATTACTATCTAAATCTTGAACATGTACTGTATGCTGTATTTATAAGTCTACTAGATGAAATTTATAATTTGATATTTTCAAATGGACACCTTCTTCAATGCACTTTCGTTTTTTATATTTACACTAGATTAAAAAAAACCCGTAGTTTTTTATGGAAAGGGTAGTAAAAAAAATACAGTAAGAATCTACATATACCATGGAAATTTTTCATTGCTACGATAAAATAGTGTAAGGAAAGCATCATCACGTTTATACATTAAAAAATATATGAAAATATATTATTTTCTGGAATTATGAAATAACTTTATAACACATACATGTATACTACTTCTAAATTATTTATTCATTCATCCAAACCGCAGATTACAATATTTCACATCAACTCATATCGTAAGATAATAAATTAAGTGTTATATTTACTCATATGTTTTAATATCATGTTCAGGTGGCAAGAAAGGCTCTATTTGAAAAAAAAAGTAGTACTACGTTTGGATAAAGGTTAATTTAGAAATATCTGAGCATTATATATTTTTCAGTTTTGTCATTACGCATTCTATAAGCACCAAGGAACATAAAAACACAAGTTTGGTTCATGGTATATTTTTTGAATTTGAAAGTCAATTCTGGATCATTGCGTATTAGGCATATGGTCTTGTTACAACTTTATATGGGCATGCGATTTTCTGATGAGCTTTGTTTCCAGATGTAAGAATTTAAGAATCTTTTTAATAGTTATTAAAAAAAATTCTTCCACCAATCAATTAGAAAATTTGCTTGTCTTTCACTCTTATTTCCCAAACTGTAAAAAATTGATACACAAATTGTTAAATATTTGTCTCTGCCAATGACTTGTTGCTTTGTCGGTAATTTACAAAACTCAGACACATTTTGTTGGATTTTTGAACTCGGTCATTTCTTCGTTTTCTCAAAATGAGTCATATTTCTCTTCCAAATATTTTTATTTTCTTTTTAGGAACTGGATTTTTACACATCTAAAATACACAAATAATATAATTAGGCGTTAAGTCAGACATGAGTCAAAACAAAACAGGTGTTAAAGTAAGGTTTATAAGCAAAATTGATTTTTAAACAAACAACACATCATAAACAATGCAATGGAGTAAATACAACGAGAATTAAAGATTGTAACAACTTACACCAACAAGAGATTAGCAAATAGCTTAAATATAAACACATATGCAATTAATTTATCCTACTTCTCATTTTATGGGTACTCATATTCAACAAAAGACTTTTTACAGAATATAGAATATGCATTTATATGGTTAAAAATGAAAATTGTTTGGGGGGCTCAAAATAAAACCGGTTATAAACATTGCCATGAGCTATATCCTATAAAAGTTCATCTAATCAATGCATGCTCATTTATTTTTTCAACAAAAGTAATTTAATAGAATATGCCTACTGTGTTTTATATTATCTTATCTAATTATGGGAATTAAAATAAATTCAAAATATAGTTGTCCTGTACTAGTCCATATGACTTAGCAATAAAAGAAACATACTGGATTTCTTGAATACTTTTTGAAGGCATTTCATATGAAACTTGAAGACCAGCATTTGTGTCTATGTAAATAAACAATGTCGTATGTGATTGACTATCTTCTATCCAAACATCAAGCTTGTCATCCAATTCCGGTGTCCATATGCAATCTCCTAACGAGGTTAGCATGCATAGATGCTTTATAATTGGCTTCTAAAAATTAAAGAAGACATTTATATCATTATTTATCGAAGACTTATGCCATACAAACTATAATAAATGTATGTGGAAAACATGTTTGATAAATATATATATATATATATATATCCAAGCTTTAATTCCAGCAAATAGCACAAGGTGTTATGTAAAAAGGAATATTGGAAAAAGTTGCTATAAGAACCGGGGAGAGTTTCATTAGTAATAATGTTTAGTGCTGCAGGAAGAAATGTTCTAGAATATCGCACATCTTTTTTCATGGCTAGCCTTATCTTTGTCCTCGTCTGATGTCTAGAAAAAACGATGCTTTTGTGCAGTGGATGATGTTTGTCCTCATATAACTTGTTTGCATATTTTTTAAATAATCCATAGTGAGCGTTGTTAATAGATTGTATAAAATCCGTCTTTTCCAATTTTGTTAATTTAGCAAACAATTTTAAAGGTTTTTTAAGATCTTTTCTGTTTTTTCTGTAATACCTATTGACCATGCAACAGAAGCATATTTGTATATGAGTAGTACGTACGTCTTAAAAATTAGCCACTTTTTACTAAAGGATAGGTATTCAATGAAAAATGACATTGATAGGATACACCTATATGCTTTCCTTAAAACCGCTTCCACATGGTTATTCCAATTCAAATTCTTGTTCAGCATTAAACCAAGATATTTGATTTCACTCATCAAGGGAAATTCCATATATTTGCAACGTGTTTTGTCATTCACAATTGATAGCAATTTTGGGTTTTTAATGCTGAAATGCCTAAAACACAGAATCGCAGATTTCTTTTCATTTATAATGAGATTGCTTTGCTCAGACAATCGAACTATATCGGCAAGATTATGCGTGAAACAAATATCATCACTTTCACAAGATGAAACTGAAATTTCTCTCGTGATGCATGTGTCACCAGAATATTTTATTATTTTTGATTTTGTGGGATATGTGATTTGCTCATTACAGATTTTATTTGTAAGGTATGTGAATAACATACCAGACAGTGGTCCCCCTTAAGGTACTCCTACATTCACATTAATTTTATCTGAGAGTTTGTTACATACATATGTAACACTTTGATTGAAGCCAAAAGGTATGAATTTAAAAATTTTGTTAACCATGGCTATTGCAAGTATAGCTTATTAAGCAACTTATTTTGCAGCACTGTATTGTACGCACTACTATAATCGAGAAAGCATTTGTGTAATGCGATACTATCAATGAATCTAAGCATCTTGCTGCAATTGGCGTTACTGTTATAGGCCTAAAATGTTTACAATTATTTTTATCCAGACATTGTACTTTAGAAATTGGTGTAACAGAGGTCGCTTTCCACTTAATTGGATACCAAAATTCTGAGATATACTTTTTAAGTAGATATCGATATGGTTTGGAAAGGTCTTTAGCGAATTTTTTAAAAATCCATGAGGGGAGTATACTGTTTTTTGCAGATGTATTGACTTTAACTTTTCGGAAAATATCTTCTACCTTTGTAGAATCGCGGGGTGCTTAGACTACTACAGCGGTACTGGGGAATTCAATGGTTGAACAGAAGGTTGCAAAGGCTACTATCGCAGTGAGCGACCCACATTCTAACAGAAAAACAAAGGTATCAGTAATTTGCCATTGTAACAAAGCAGAAGGAAAGATCCACCGAGGACTCACTTCCAACAATGACCAACTCGCATGGCATAATGCCGAAGCGGTATCCATGAAGAGAATTCCAAACTCGCAAAAGGTGCTAACCTATGTGTCTCTTGTTGTTAATTTCTAGCTCAATTAAAACGTTTCTCATTAGTTCTTATTTCTCAGCTCATGTAATAGTAATAACAGCACGTAGTTGCCATGCGTTCACGTTAACCAGCGGCTCATTATCGTCACTGTGCTAGGTGTTAAGTGCATGTTTGGATTGCAAACGATCGATAAAAATATCTTATTCCCTAACCATAGTCGTACACCTAACTTAATGTGGTCCACTATTTGGGCTGCATGCTGGAATAGAACGTGTTGTCGTCCTAAACTCTAAGGAGTAACTCCCAAATTGTCGCCGGAAACTTAAGCATTTATTATGAGTAACATAATGCATAAAAGGAGGTTAGCAATAATTAATAGAAGCAAAAACCAAATGCAGTTGAGTGAGACAAAGTATATTCTGTGTTCACTACAGTTCTCTCAAGTTATTTATACAAACGATCAAGAATTATTACCTGTAATTGTTTACACTTTTGCAATCCCTCGCAAAATTAAAGAGCAATCACACATCACACAATTTCGAGGGGACAAACAACTATAAGATCGTATTACTACACTAGAAAAATGAACTATAAAATCACCTACGTCAATGTGACGTCACTAGCTAAAATTAGAGCAGTATTTAGCTCGAATTTACAGAATTAATTAAAATTGGAAAATAAGGGCCCGAGTGACTCTACACGCCCCCCTTGCTCGACTAATTTTGCGGCAGGGGGGCCGGAGAGGAACTTTTGAGTCTCTTCGACCATGTTGGCTGCAAGAACGTCATCCCAATTGGTCAGTTCGGCGTACTGAGGTCACTTCGTAATCTGCATAAGCACTTTAAATTGCATAACTGTCTTGTTGCGGAGATGAAAGAATTGAATCTCAGGGAGCCGTGAGCTGATACGGCAGTGGCATCTTAAGTTGTGCAGCCTTCGAGTGAAGGTATCATAAAAGCGTTCATAGAGGCGGAGTCCCTTTAGGGCGACCATGAGCGTCATAAGTGCGTCATCTGCACTAATCCATGTTGTCAGATAAAAGTGGGTGAAGACTTCCATACAGAACTCCGTTACCTGTTGCAATGTCATTTCCTCTGGGTCCGACACTTGGGCTCGCAGCATAGTAATAATCTCTATCTGTTTCATGACATCATAATAATGGGTGATCGTCTCTACATTGTCAATCCACATTAAGTCTCCAGAAGCTTGAAATAATATTAGGACTTGAGGATCCAGCTGCATAATCTTATTGTGTATCTTCTTTAACTGGACGTGAAGGGGTTGCCCCTTTTGAAAAACATCCTTAAGCGTAAACTTTCCATTGATAGAAAATCATTCCGGAATTCCACCTACTAAAAGCTTGTCTCTAACTTCCTTATATTCAGCAGACTGCATTGATTTAGTTACTTCTGCAGCAGTAGAGGCATAGTTAAGCTTGTTGGGTAGGTATGCAGACACCTTCTTTCAGACCTTGCAAACTCTTCAGGATGGTCGGATACGTGGCGTCATGATACATGGCGGTGCAATGCATAACAAATTATTCTTCTTGGCATTTTGGAGTCATAGCAAATGATGGTATTAATCTTGGGGCGTCTTTCAGCATTGATAACAAAGGGTATTATGTCCACTGAAATAGTAAGCTTTTTCATATTAAAAGTCCACCGAAGCTTGTTTTGAGTCTCTTCAGAAATATTATCTCGTATGAATCGAACTGCCTTCTGTGTAGCAATAAAGTAGGGGTGGAGAATCCCATTTCAAACTTTAGATATCTTCTTCTTCCATTCTTCGTCCTTCCTGGACTGGACACTATCTGAATCGACTGAAGATGGGTCAGGGCTCAAGGGGTTTTCGAATCACTCTGAGGCAGTTTAGTGTTTACAATGTTAGAGAAAGGTACATGAAAGTCTCTGGAAATTTGCTCCTCTAGTTCACATGGGGAGTGTTGTCTCCCTCAATAGTCATGGGAAGTTCGCTCATGTGGGGATGGTGTCTCCACACATAGTCAAAAGAACTGGATACAGTGTCCTCTCCATGTCTTCCTCGTTTTGTTGTGCGGCCCTCCTCTGCTGGTATTGGGGAATGCGTATTCCGAAGCAAATATTCTACGGTTGGAAATTTTTACAGTGCTTAACATCAAACATCTATACACAAAGAAAGTTCAATTATCATCACAATACAGATTTAATTAGTTTCATTTTGATATGGCTGATGAACAAAATGCGGAGCCACCGAAGCCATGGCCAGATCTGACAGACAACATCACACATGCGCCTTCCTCATCAAACTGGCGATCAAATTCTCCCAATCTCGAAACTGACGAAACAGAGTTACATGAAGCCACGAAACAGAAGGATTGCGGTGCGTGTGGTAGGCGACTGAGCAGAAGCAGTGGAGTGTGGTGCAGTATATGTGGCTGGATCCACGTGAAGTGCAGTAATCTAACGGTGATCGAAAGAACAAACCTAAGAAAGGTATCTCCAGCAGACTACTCATTCATATGCCCCGTCTGTAGCCACAGCCCGGACTTTAGTGTCGAAAATGAGTGCTCGTCCACTGGTTTGACACAGTGTCTTCAACAGCTCAATATCAACGGAGACTCAGTTGGACCAGGGACTAAACGCGACAATCGCCTGCTACGGAAAACGGAAGCAGTGGTAAGCGACACACTCGCGGAACTACACCAAGTCTTCACTAGTAAGTCCCCCACACTTAATCGTATCCCAAAGGCTTCACGAAATAAGCTCGCTGCGTTAGTAAACTCAATATTTGCGGAGATTAAAGCAGACCCCACAAGTATCCCCGCATGGTGCAATCTAATGCTAGTTTTCCACAAAACTTTGAACGTCCCTCATAAAGAAAAAAAGAAGGGCAAGTCCCTTGCATCGAAAGTAAATACAAATATTTTATGTTTCCAGTCCATCTCATTGGAGCAACGCTCCAATAAAAATCGAAGACGCGAGNGAAATTTTTACAGTGCTTAACATCAAACATCTATACACAAAGAAAGTTCAATTATCATCACAATACAGATTTAATTAGTTTCATTTTGATATGGCTGATGAACAAAATGCGGAGCCACCGAAGCCATGGCCAGATCTGACAGACAACATCACACATGCGCCTTCCTCATCAAACTGGCGATCAAATTCTCCCAATCTCGAAACTGACGAAACAGAGTTACATGAAGCCACGAAACAGAAGGATTGCGGTGCGTGTGGTAGGCGACTGAGCAGAAGCAGTGGAGTGTGGTGCAGTATATGTGGCTGGATCCACGTGAAGTGCAGTAATCTAACGGTGATTGAAAGAACAAACCTAAGAAAGGTATCTCCAGCAGACTACTCATTCATATGCCCCGTCTGTAGCCACAGCCCGGACTTTGGTGTCGAAAATGAGTGCTCGTCCACTGGTTTGACACAGTGTCTTCAACAGCTCAATATCAACGGAGACTCAGTTGGACCAGGGACTAAACGCGACAATCGCCTGCTACGGAAACCGGAAGCAGTGGTAAGCGACACACTCGCGGAACTACACCAAGTCTTCACTAGTAAGTCCCCCACACTTAATCGTATCCCAAAGGCTTCACGAAATAAGCTCGCTGCGTTAGTAAACTCAATATTTGCGGAGATTAAAGCAGACCCCACAAGTATCCCCGCATGGTGCAATCTAATGCTAGTTTTCCACAAAACTTTGAACGTCCCTCATAAAGAAAAAAAGAAGGGCAAGTCCCTTGCATCGAAAGTAAATGCAAATATTTTATGTTTCCAGTCCATCTCATTGGAGCAACGCTCCAATAAGAATCGAAGACGCGAGGCCGAAGTCGGGAAACGTATTGCATCGAAAATAGATGTCGGCAACATCCGCGGAGCAATTCGCGCCGCAGCCTCGGATGAAACAATAGCAGAACCCACTGAAGAGACGCTACGTACACTCCGCAACAAACACCCGTCCCCACCACTGGACAGATGCCTCATTGCTGACCCCACAGGATGTGAAGCTGTAAAAGTATCGGCAGCAAACGTACGCCGCGCAGTAAATACCTTTCCTAATGGTTCCGCAGGAGGACCGGACGGTGGTGTTCCACAAGTTTTGAAAGACCTTGTAACAAGTTCAACAAACGGTCCGAACAGCTTTATATCAGGTTTAACCGATTTCATGAATATAGTACTGGCTGGACAAATCCCGGATACAATCAAGCCTTACTTCTTCGGTGCAAATCTGCTGGCTTTTAATAAGAAAAGTGGAGGAATAAGACCAATCGCAGTCGGTAACACATTCCGCCGCCTTGCAGCCAAACTGGTTGGTCACCAAGTCGCAATAGATCGAAAAGTTTCGTATGGCAAAAATCAGCTAGGTTACGGTATAGCACGTGGTGCTGAAGCTGCAGCACATGCCGTAAGGCTTTATTTGGAAGCAAACGGAACCAAAGACACACACGTGCTTCTGAAAATCGATTTCAAAAATGCCTTTAACAGCATCCGACGTGACTGCTTCTTACAAATCATCAAAGACAGATACCCGAGTATCTACCCTTTTACACATGCCGCATATGCAGAAAGCTCAAATCTGTTCTACAACGAAACTGTGATTGATTCGAGTGAAGGTGCGCAACAAGGGGACCCTGAAGGTCCACCAATTTTTTGCGACACAATTCAAGACTTAGTGAACGCCCTGAAGAGTGAACTCAATATCTTTTATCTAGATGATGGCAATATTGCAGACGAATATAAAACAGTTCTTTCAGATTTTCGGAATCTCATTATAGAAGCTGACAAAGTAGGGCTTCAGATAAACCCCTTTAAATGCGAACTTATCTTTGTGGGACACCCCGACGAAGATACCAAAAATCTCATACTACAACAGTTCAATGAGCTATCACCAGGGATTGTGATCACGGAACGCGTGGATCTTATCATTTTAGGGGCAGCATTAGGTCGTAATGCTATGGAGAAATTATTACACAGAAAGATAGCTGAACTATCCAGATTCTCCAGCAGCCTGCAAAGTGCCGCTGCTCACCATTCCTTATTTCTCATTAAAAATTCACTCTCGTTTCCAAGATTAATATACTTTCTACGCACATCACCATGCTTTTTATTCCCTGAGCTCCTCCAACAATATGACAACATTCTCATGGAGGCGCTTGAAAAAACTTGCAACGTTAAGTTCTCGCCTCTAAGTAGGCTGCAAGCATCATTACCAACTAACAAAGCTGGACTCGGCGTCGCCTCTGCTCGTAGCTTGGCAGCTTCTGCGTTCCTTGCTTCGACCCATGGCAGCAAGCGGCTTTGTAACATCATTCTCGATCAGCAGTCAATAGAAGATGTAGACGAAACGAATGCCCTACGATACTGGCACGAACAAGGTGGCCAAAGTATACCTGACCATCCAGAATTTCAGAAATCATGGATGCAGCAAGTACACGAAGTGGACATCAACAAACTCCACCAGTCACTAGACAACAAAGGCCTCAAAAGACTAGCGGCACATCAAGGAAAGTTCGCTGCGGCTTGGTTGAATGCCCTCCCCTCCAGTTCTCTTGGTCTTAAATTGACAGACTCTGCTGTACGAACATCAATCTGCACTAGGCTAGGTATCTCGATCTGCCAACAACACCGCTGAGTTTGCGGGTCAGAGGTTACAGAGGACGGTCTACACGGACTATCCTGCAAAATGAGTGCTGGGAGATTCATGAGACATACAATGATAAACGAGATTATCAAAAAGTCATTAGCGTCTGCGAATATCCCCAGTGTCCTGGAACCTGCTGGACTCTCCAGAACTGACGGCAAGCGCCCTGATGGGTTGACATTGGTGCCTTGGGACAGAGGTTGCTCAATGGTCTGGGATGCTACTGTTGTTGATGCACTTGCCCCGAGCCGGCTGAACAGACACTTGGAACAATTTGGAGCTGCAGATGAAGCAGAAACCAAAAAAAATTCCAAATATGCGCCGATCGTTGAACAAGGTTTCATTTTCCAACCTGTAAGTTTGGAGGTGCAAGGAGGTGCTGGCCCAGAAACAACCAAATTTATCAGAACTTTGGGCCAACGATTGAAATCAAGCACGGAAGAACCAAGAGCAGCAGCGTTCCTTAAACAACGACTATCCATAGCAATTCAGATGGGGAACCATGCATCCATCGTTGGAACTCTATCAGATCAACTCGCACTTGAAGAAGTTTTTTACCTGTTTTAATGCGTAATCATTTCAAGTTTATCTAAAACGCACGAACAGAAGATGTACGACTGCAAAATTAGAACATTTATCGTCCCATCCCTGATGTCTCGATGTGCTCTCATCCTGTTAGAAAAGTTTTCTACTAGCTTTATACTATTTGATTTATGTTTGTAATTTTTATTGTTGATGAAAATAGATTACATATGCGAAAAAAATTTCTGCAGACAGTTTCATAAGATCTGACATTTCTACCAACCAAGCTTGGTTTCATCTCGGGTATTGTGAATTTTCATAAACTTCCCGCGTTTTGAGTGCTAAACATCCTTACAAATATAAGAAAAACTCTGTTGTGCTATCTCCCCAAACATATCATTGGTCACAGTTTTTTCACTGAAGTAATCAATTCAGAACAAAACTGCAGACAAATAATCAAACCATTCTCCTCTCAGTTTCACGACAGAAACTTTTAGGAGGATGGTTCCCGCAGGATAAGGCAACCTGCCACAAGATTATGGCCACTATGCAGCTTTTCAGAGGTTCTTCGAAAGCCATGTAATCTCTCGAGGGCTGTGGACCGCTCCTTCACCGGACTTGACGAGATAGTTGAATGAAAAGGTTTTCTCTAGAAATTCAACATAGTCGGCTCCTGCGTGTAAGGAAGGCAAGCAGTGCTTGCCCAATAATTTATTAATATTTGTATTTGCATGAATTTACAGCTGTACAAATCAAGGACATACTAAATATATTAGTATGTCCTTGATCTAAATGTACAAATCGTAAATTATTCAAGAATCAAGTAATAATATGAATTGAATTAAGGTAAACTTAACTTAACTCTAGAAAAAACGTTAGGGTTGGCGTTGCGGTTAGCCGTAACTTAAGAAATTCCGTCGCACACTGCCGTTAAGGCTTAAGTTACGTCCGTTTTGTTCAATTCATCGCGTGCAATGGGATTATCTGAACCTTAACTTAGCAATTAACTTAACTTAACGGCAGTGTGCGACGAGGGTAAGGCTACGGTTAGACTACGTGATTGGTACCAAGAAAAGTTTCGAAACACGTTACATCACTAAATGTGATAGATCACGCGTGACCAATCACAGTCTAACCGGAGCCTAAAAGAACTACTAATATTATAATTCAATACGATGACCCAAAAGTAAACATGATATTTATTTTTAAATCAATCAGAAACATTTTTACATTCAAACAGTACCAGAAACAGAAATATATTTAAGCAAGGCTTCTAATATAAAGTGGTAGCCATTTGTTTTTCCTTACAGAATTTAGAAAATTTATAACAATTGTGAATGAAAGACTAATTCTTTCTACGAGTGTGTTACCAATTCATTCAAAAAATAAAATATGATGTGGTGATAGATTTGGAAATAAATTTTAAAATTTTTGAGCAACTTAATTGTAATTTTCATCAGCTGCCATTTTCTAATCGAAGTTTCTCAATTTTGAAAAAATTTGGAATTTATTTCAAGATTTCTATCATCAACATGCCTTCAATAGTAAAAATCGACTAAATTCTTATTCAATATTTTGAAATGCATGATTTATTGACTGCCTTACCGAAAATATGTAAATATTTGAATTAATACAAACTATTGGGTTTTGATCTTGCAGAATGATTATTTTCTGGATAAAGAAATTTTAAACAAATACAAGAATAACCGATTAGAGGCGAAAAAAATACAGAAATCATTAGCAATTTTGTTGAACTTTTTTCTATAATTATATTACAGATAAATTTCTGGGAAAATTTGTCTCGGGGTTTTCCTTTATAAATAAATTTTTCATGCTTTATAATTTACACTATTTTGGTTACACAAAAANAAAAAATTTTGAGCAACTTAAATGTAATTTTCATCAGCTGCCATTTTCTAATCGAAGTTTCTCAATTTTGAAAAAATTTGGAATTTATTTCAAGATTTCTATCATCAACATGCCTTCAATAGTAAAAATCGACTAAATTCTTATTCAATATTTTGAAATGCATGATTTATTGACTGCCTTACCGAAAATATGTAAATATTTGAATTAATACAAACTATTGGGTTTTGATCTTGCAGAATGATTATTTTCTGGATAAAGAAATTTTAAACAAATACAAGAATAACCGATTAGAGGCGAAAAAAATACAGAAATCATTAGCAATTTTGTTGAACTTTTTTCTATAATTATATTACAGATAAATTTCTGGGAAAATTTGTCTCGGGGTTTTCCTTTATAAATAAATTTTTCATGCTTTATAATTTACACTATTTTGGTTACACAAAAAATATTTGCTTGCCTAAATTTTGCATGCACGAGCCGCCACTGGAATTCACACACCGTTATGAATCTTCATACGACTATAAACACCAACAAAATTTAAATATGGTCTTTCTGAACATGCAAAAGCACTCATAAGCCAGTATAGAAGTCGAAGGCGGCGATTTCCAGCAACGCTTGCAATGTTTTATTAAGTAAATTTATGTCATTTTACTGCACAGTGATTTTTCAGACACCTTATTAAGTTTATTGGCATTTCTAATCAACATAATGCCTGATACTAAGAAAATTAATTCAAAAAACATTTCATAACACTGACAACATATCAAACTATTTTCTGATCCTGATTACAACTGTTAAAAGTATGTCTAATTTGACACACTACTTGCTGAATGTGAATAATAAAGGCATTATTGCTCCGCAATTTAATGTATGGATTTTTTGTAACTAAATGTCTAATCCAAAGCATTTTAGAGAATAATTTCCATTTCATTTTGAAGTTTAAGTTGAAAGGTTGGCATGTAAAAACTACCTGTAAGTAGAAGCACGTAAACAATGAAATTTGATGACTGGTGAAAAGGTGCTACAAGTATACACGCCGCCACTAATTGGAATCACAAAAAATGATAGGTTCCAGATTCGAGGTGAATAAACAAGTTGCTTAGCAAAGTTTTAGTTTTTTTGTGCAAGTATATAACTGCAGTAACCAGAGAATTAGGCGATAAACATATACTTAAAAGCTGTAATGCTTAAAAATTATGTTTCCACAAAGGCAATTTATTAGGTCCATTGATTAAATTAACACTTCTAAATAACAAATGGAAATGAAAATTAACGTAATACTATCAATAATATAGAAATGTAATCTTATTTAGAAAAAGAAATTAGTTTTCCTGATTATTATAAACTTATTAATTATGATATCAAACAGCTTAGCCATACAATAGCATTAGTATGAAACTTACAACATCAATAGCTTCGACTTCTTCAACTGATTCTTTATCACTTGCATTCTTTTCAGAATTCGATGCCGCTAAAAGCAGCAATGTTAAAATATTGCTAAGAATGCATAAAAATTATAATAAACACTACTTACAATCATTATTTTTATTAATTTCGATGTCACTCATTTTACTGCATATCGAATGAGGTGTTCGATGATGTCTCTTAATACAACAATTTGTTGCTACCAGAAACTAATTTTCAAAACAAAATTGTTTTAATAATGAAATAATTTTAATTCATTAATCAATATAAAATTTTTAAAATACGTAATTATTTAATTTTTAAATATATTTTCTTACAACTATAATAGAAATTGAATTCATAATCTAAGCGTATAAATTTTTTAAGCATGTTATGTTTCCTTTGTAATTTTAGCGATTTAATAAGTTAATGCAATTAGATAATGAATTATAATACATTGACATAGCCGGGGTTAATCTCTATTTCGTGCTGTAGATATCAAATGATTGTCAGTTCTGGTAAATATTTGGCGGGTCATTTCGAGGTAATGGTAATGAATTTAACTACAGGCTTAATACTTTATTTATGCACAATCATTGAAAATATGTACCTTCATTACATATCTAAGGTCTATATATATATTTGAAACATCTTTTTAATTTTATAAACTGCAAAAAATCTACTTAATTTGAAACAATTATGTGTGTGTATAAGGTCTTGTACATTCATGCATATATCTTTCGTTGAAATTCAATTTTTAAGGACTAAACGCTAAAATTTATATTTTTATGGAAATATTCCTTGTATACTCCTTGTATTTAGCAGTCATTAAAAATGGTTTTGAGAAGGATCAGAAGTAATTATATTATCTCATAGAGCCGTAAAATATTTATCTTTGACTATATTTGCGAATGTTTATTACATTTCCCAATTCTTGCAATACACTTAGAAATCACTCTAATATTCAATATACTGGGTAAAATGAACTATTTTCGACATTTTTTAGTCTTAAATTCTATATGATACATTTGTTTGTAACAAATGGCAGTAGTTATACATTTGATATCTTAACTAACATGTGACAATCATTTGATTGCAACCAAGACCCTATTTTAGTTGTGGTAAAGTGAACTACCATACGTAATTGCACGTATCTTCATTTTACCTCTTAGTAGTGACTCTACATAGGGGTAAAGTGAACTATAAAAAGGGTTTTAAGTGAACTATAAAAAGTGTTTTTAAAAACAGTTACAGCTTGTATATGACGTATATACGAGTATGTAATGGAAATTATTAACCCAAAACATGGTAATTGAGTTAACTATATCTGCTGTTCTCCTGTTACAAAATTGTTATTACCTTTGATACATGAAAAACTCTTTCACAAAACTATATAGAGAATTTAACAAAATACTATTTTTTATAAAAAAACAACTCTAACAAATGAATTTGGTCGATGAAAACAAAAGTTGAGAAGATATGAAAAGTGTCCAGTAAAAACGTCACGGATTGCAATTATCACAAAAGAAATCGTCCTCGTAATCAAATCCACTGGGGATACAGCACCAATTGCTGTCACAGTGATCACAAATAACCCACTTTCCTTGATTTCTTTTGGTATCGTTTCTCCAATCCTTCTGACAACTGTAGCAAAAGTATTCAGGCGATGCTTCAGAGTTGTTTCTGACTTTTTTCTTTGCTTTGGGAGGATTATTTCCTTCTGCAGACAATCTCCTGATCGCTTCCTCTTCTGTAAGACATTCACCACCATATTTTCTTTTCACTGGTTTCGTAGGTTTTTTAGAGGCTCGAACTTCCGAATGGTGATTCTTCAACTGATTGAGAACCAACTCTTTCAGTACATTTTCCGCCGGCGAATTGGATGATTGATAACGGTTGACTGAAGCGGAAGGCAGTTGTAAACCTGAAGTAGAAGGCATTTGGCTTCCCGGTGTGTAGGGCGGATCTGCTTCTTGAACAGTAATGTTCTCGACGGATTGAACAGAAGCGTCTGTGTTCTCTCGACTTTCCAACGATCGCTCAAATACTTCAGCTGGTTTCAGCGTTTCAGTCGCAACAGCACTAGGGTCGAAAGGGACTACGTTACATGTGCAGGCTTGAACGATGCTTTGTACAGTCGATTGAGAAGAGCTGGAAAAGCACTTTTGGTGACAGTTTTCAATCGAGATTCGGCGTAGTAGTCTTTTAAGATTTGACGCCATGTTGATTTGGCTTGCTTGAAAACGCCAACGTCAAGCGGCTGCAAAAGGTGAGAACAATGCGCCGGCAAGCACAGAATGACAATCGAATTGCCCAATGCCTCCTGGACTGTTTCCATTGAGATATGACTCATATGCCCATCAAAAATGAGCAGAACTGGTTTGGGCGTATCTTTCAGCCACAACACCAAATGTCTGAAATAATCGGTGAAAATCCGAGTCTCCATCCATCCGTTATCACTGACAGAGTACACTGCACCTTTCGGTCCATTACTCATCCATTCTTGCCTTTATAGACGACGAATGGAGGATAGTTCGTTCCTCCAGCTGATACAGTTGATAACACTGTACTGTTCTTTTCCAGAGCTTGTTATCACCGATACGGGATTTTTCATTCCACGTTTGCAGATAATTTTGGAACCCGTTGAATTGGTATTCAGACCAGTTTCATCGCAATTCAACAGTTGCGCTGGCTTATGCAGCAAATCGTGCTTCACCAAGGTCTCGTGTAGGAGCTTAAACCAAGCATCCACAACTGCACGATTACAACTTAGAGCTCGTGTCAATGTCAGAAGTTCTGCAGTCCGCTTGGATAATTCACTCTTCCATCGGTTCATGAATGAAACGTACCACTCTTCACCAGGTTTACCATCTTTGAAGTGGTGACTCGCATCACATTTCTCAATAAACTGTTCAGCCAGTTGGATAAACTCAGATTTGTTCAATCCAAAGCCGAATTCAGAAAACGTCCTTGCGATAATCATGAGAGATTCTTCTTGTTCATGTGTCAGTCGAGTCAGTTGCGCTGGCTTATGCAGCAAATCATGCTTCACCAAGGTCTCGTGTAGGAGCTTAAACCAAGCATCCACAACTGCACGATTACAACTTAGAGCTCGTGTCAATGTCAGAAGTTCTGCAGTCCGCTTGGATAATTCACTCTTCCATCGGTTCATGAATGAAACGTACCACTCTTCACCAGGTTTACCATCTTTGAAGTGGTGACTCGCATCACATTTCTCAATAAACTGTTCAGCCAGTTGGATAAACTCAGATTTGTTCAATCCAAAGCCGAATTCAGAAAACGTCCTTGCGATAATCATGAGAGATTCTTCTTGTTCATGTGTCAGTCGAGTTGGCCTTCCACTACCAATTTTGTTACAGTTTATGTTGACAAGATGTCGCGCCAACGTCTCTCTTGGAGCTCCATAGCGTTCAGCTGCTTGATACGAGGATAGTGTTTTTGTTTTGACGTCTTCTATAGCTGCCTTAAGATCTTCAGGGCTGTATTCTTTTATTCGCTTCTTGTTGTATTTACGAGGCATCGTTTACACACCTGAAATTTTAATAAGAATGTAACATCATTCAAAACAACAAAAGGTAGGTCTAATCAAGAAAACAAAGAAATCAATTAGAAATGAATGAAAAAATAACAGTAGAATGATGAATACACCATCAGACAGCATTTAGGAACAAAGATACATATTCAGATGATACATTAGTAACAGATATGTTTAATTTATTTTGTAGTTCATTTTACCCCTTAACTGTTTTAAATATGAATTATCTATGGGGTAAACTGAACTACCATTTAAATTGCTGAAAGTCAAATCACAAGACAAAAATGCATTACTTTTAGAAACAATTGCAAAATGATTAGGAAATGTAAATTAACAAAATAGCATATATAATGTTTTATATAGCAAAATTCAACACCCGAAAAATAGTACCTTAAAGTTGTTTTCCTCAAAATTAAAACTTTATTTTATAGGTATTAAATAAATGAAAAAAAACAAAATATTAAATTTATATTTGAGGTTTATAATTTATATAATCATCAAATAGATATATCAAACTGTTTATTGAATGTATAGAAGTAGTCAGATATATTATGCATATCTTTATAATTCTCATTTTAAAATTTTAGTTCACTTTACCCCTAGTTCATTTTACCCCAGCTTGTTTCATGTTTATGCTAACAGCATTAATGTAAATCTATATAATTCGCAAAAGTACCTATTTTACAATTGCTCCCAACTAATACTTGCTGTGCAAATATTTAAGAATTACGAGAAATAGTTTTAGTTCTAATTTTTTCTTTTATTTATGTACGCTGCTTTGCTGAATTCTGCTTTTATTTAATAACTTAGCAGTTAAAGTAGTCAACAAAATCGTCTCCTACCTTCATAATTCTACGTTTATTTGAAGTGTTGAAAGCAGTTTCCCACTTGAGGAAATTTTCTTGTGAATAATAGATACCGCTGTGCAGTATATTGCTCTTTATAATAATCGCGGGAAATGTATTTCCGTTTTTTGTTTTCATATTTTTTGGATAAATGATAAGTCAATATTGGAAGCTTAAAATGTTTTTAAATTAAAATAATATCGACTTTTTAATTAATATTCTCAATTATATGTAATTGCACAGTGATCATTAGTGATTGTTTGTTTGGTTTGCCATTACCTTCACTTCTATTCAATCAAAGCCATCTCTGAATTGTTGCAATTTTGCATCGTTGTTCGGAAAATCACATAATTGCTCTCAAACAGTTTTGAAAATATAATGTAAGTTGCATTGAGAATATTCTCTAAAATGACATTGAGATCTTCAATAGTCAATCCCCAAAATTCACTATTTGATAGATAACCGCGTGTTATAATTATTCGATATTTTGTAATTCTACATTAAATACCAATGATAGTTTTTTTTAAGTTCTTATTATTTTTTATATTGCGATTTCTTTAGAATTTATTTCGATTGCATTTAGAATGCTCATTCTTTAATGGCCACAACTGAACAGGATCGTTATAAAACTAAACTTTGCAATGATTTCGAAAGGTGCGGCGTTTGTCCACGTCAGAATCAATGTCCATTTGCTCATGGACAAGCAGAATTGAAAACATCAAAGGAAACCAGTAAACTTCGTCCAGAATTAAATAAAACTCAACTGTGTAAACGGTTTTCTATGCAAGGGTTTTGCAGTACCGGCGAGTCTTGTGCATTTGCACATGGACGGCATGAACTTCGTCCAATTGGAATGACAAACGAAACTTTTGATGCTAAGGTTAAAGCGAATCCATTGTATAAAACACAGTTGTGTTTAAGATTTCAAAATGGTGGCAAACAAGCTTGTTCTACCGAATGCGAGTTTGCACATGGCCCCAATGAACTTCGAACAATGGCTCCTGAGACAATAGAGGTTAAGCAAACACGTCAAATAAAAACTGAAATGTGTAAACACTTTCTTAAGCATGGTCATTGTGCTTTAGGGGATAGATGTAACTTCGCGCATGGCGATACTGAATTGAGATCCCAAGAATTGGATGATGCTCTGCGTTACAAAACTGTCATTTGTAAGAACTTTAGCGCTAATGGTATTTGTGAACGAATGGATAAATGCAATTTTGCTCATGGTCCTGAAGAGCTTAGATCGTTAGAAGACAATAAGAAATATATCGAAGCAAATCAACCTATCTATGGTATAAATCCAATCGTTAATAGAACTCCACAACCTCTAATGCCAGTCAACAACTTTCCTCCAAACCATGCATTTTTTGATCCCAACTTAACATATGAGCAGTTTTTAATTTATGAAAGTGGCGATCCAAATATAAAGCCTCCTTTATCTTACCAGAGGTATATTACTCACATTAACAACATGTCTTCTAAAAGAGCCTACAATAACGTTGAAAATGGCGATTACTCAAGTCCTCCATATGGGCCACCTGAATCAAAAAGGCCTTTATTGTATTAGTTTTTGAAGTGAATGTAAAATTTGTGTACAATGTTGATGTTTCTTATGCCATTTTAACGGAACATTAAGCTTTCAATTCATTGAAGTATTATTTGTTTAATATGAATTTATTTTATTATCTTAAAAGGTTTGTTTCATGAAACGTTAAATTGTTAAATGAGCATTTTTTAATGTTACTCAATTTCGTAAAAAAACTTTGATTGTTTTCAATTTATACAAAATGTAATGCAAATAGCTAATTTTATATTGTTAGAAACAATTTGGCAAATGTATGTGAATTTTTGGATATTCGATGCGCCATTAAATTTATTATGATCTAGATATTTTTTCTTGCGTATATAATTTTTATTTAATGTACATATAATTCCTGCTTCTAAGACTTCTGAATTGAGGTTATAAAATTTTGGATTATCGTTTGTACGGCAGATATTGTAATTTAAGGCGAGATACGTTTAAAATATGTAAGTTTTTGCGTATTTTGATATAAGCAGTATTTAAATTATTCTAATTCTTAAGAGAATCGTATGTGAATATTCATTTTACTAGTTTTTATATTTACAAACCATTTCAGTTCACTAATAACTATTTTAAAATTAAATTTATATGAAGTACAATTTATATTTTAGTCTTCAATAAATTTGTGAAATAAATTCCTGTACAATTCTGTATACATCTTCAGAATGTTAAAGGCAATCTACATAAAGTTCACCAATATATGTAAATTTACAATATATGAAATATTCAGAACATATGGAAGAATGAATAAACTAAATTTTTATATGTCATCCGTAGAAGTTCTGCTAATCGTGTTTGATTGATTTATTAACACACGTGTAAAAATCTGTTTTGTATTATTATAAATATTTGTATACTAATATTATTTAATACTATTATATATAATATTAATATATATTAACATTTAGATATTAATACCATAATGTCGGTAGTCGAGTCACAGAGATTCAAAACAAAATTATGCCATGATTTTCAGAAAAGTGGATCGTGTGCTCGTGGAAGTAATTGTCTATTTGCTCATGGAGAACAAGAATTGAAGCACACTGAAATCAATGAAAATTCTATTAAGCGCCCAGAACTCTTTAAAACTCAACTTTGTAAAAGGTTTACGATGCAAGGATTTTGTAGTACTGGAGATGATTGTGCTTTTGCACATGGTAGACACGAATTACGGCCAAAGGGTATGTCAAATGAAGAATTTCAAGGCAAGATTACAGCTAATCCTTTGTATAAAACCCAATTATGCAGTAGATACGAATCCGGTGGATACACTGCTTGTTCAAATGAATGTGAGTTTGCTCATGGCGACAATGAGCTGAGAACTTTACAACCCGACAAAATCAGTTTTAAACCATCTAAGCAATTAAAAACAGAAATGTGCAAACACTTTATGAAAGGGGGTCATTGTGCAATGAGTGATAGATGTACGTTTGCGCATGGACCGCATGAATTACGAACCCAATCACTTGATGAACGTCTTCGATATAAAACCGTTATGTGTAAAAATTTTGAGGCAAACGGTGATTGTGATCGAAAAGAAAACTGCTCTTTCGCTCATGGTCCAGAAGAATTACGTACATTTGAAGATAATTCCAAGTATTTTGTAGCGGCTAGTGGACCATCGGCTCCACCCAGTACTGTAGGAGCTTCCGCTATTCCTGCGTTTAATGATCCCTCATTAACATATGAGGCCTTTTTGATTCATGAAAGTGGTGATCCAAATATGCAACCACCAGCATCCTACAAACGGTATCTTGCACATCTTAGTACGCTCTCTGCGAAACGATCATTTGCTTCCTTAGGTAATGGAACTTTATCATTACAACATGGTGGTCCTCCACTTCCTAAAAGGCCCCTGTATTAACTATTTTATTTTGTCTATGAGCACGTTGGCGTAATGTTAGAATGCATTTGTCTTATATAATATTAGGATGCTTTATACTTTAGCATAATAATATTGTTGTGAAGTTTATGAATATTTTTGTATTTACTCATGGCAAATGTATGCACCTCATTTTAATAGTTGTATTTATAATAAACTTGTGCATCGCAATTTACACCTAGCGGCAATTTCTTTGCACTTCATATTTCATTAATTACCTATTCGAATTGCCTTATAGACTGCATATGCTTTTCGCGTTTAAATATATTCGCGTGGTTACAGAATAATTTATTATTTAATTGTATACTAATTTATATTTAAAATTCATTTAGTTATTAGTATGATTCATTGTTAAAAAATTGTGTTGGACCTTTGTTTGGCATTGTCTAGATTGTAGTTTTGTATTGATGTTAGTTAACAACCAAGTCTAGATTTCCCGTAAACATGTTGCCACACTGACTATAATCTAAAGTAGTTTTCAAATTTTGGCTGTTCTAAATTATATGCATAAATTTTTAACATTGTATTGAAACACAGCCAATTATCTTAGAATGTACATTGACATCACAAAAAATGTTACTAAAATTTGGTTTTTTGAAATATCTGTCATCTAGCATTATTTAATTAAACTTCTATGTCATAGCTATTTATATAGATCTTTGTTTAACCATTTCAACTTTTATTTCAGAATCGAAAAATGTTTCACACATTTAAATTGTTTGAAATTCATAAATTGTATTTCATAAAATCTAGTAATTTCATTGCGCCAATAATCTTTAAAATGCATATGTAGATTTTCTGAGGTCCTCAAAGTAAGTGCTGCTGTTTTGTTTATTTTGGGTGCATCCAGAATTTTTCATTCCATAGAGACCATATAATCATATGTGAAGGTTCATAGTAAGTGGAAGTAAGGGAGCCTACAAGAATCACTACTGACACATTTGGAAGGAGATTGCTAACAGCTGTTATCAATATGGATAACATTGGTTTAGATATAGCCGTCTGATATAACCTTTCCATGCTTTTTTAATTTTTATGTTTTTTAGTTATCCGCAAAATGTTTGTTTGGCCTCCTTCAATGTTAATAAGTACTACTTTGAAAAATATGTAATAATTGAAATGTTTACAAAATGAATTAGCGCACACAAGTTCATTTGAATAAATTGAATTATTAAAAGTTTTGGCACATCCACTCTATAACAGATGGGAATTATGTAATTTTCTGAAATATAATTTACATTTTCTGAAGTACAAGTTTAAATGTAGTTTTAATTCATTATTTTACTGAAGTTGAATTTAAGTGATGATTTCAGATGCCGGTATTAAGTGAAGATTGGATTTCGACTCCGCTTTTGCGACTAAAGGATCTACTTTTGGAAGGTGATTTAGAAAACTTTCAGGAGCGGGTATTTCAGTATTTCGCCTCACGAATCACATTGAACAAAGCGCAGTCAAAATTACCTTATCTAAATGAAATTGATTTGAGACAGGTTGTTAATTTATATTTATTATAATCCTAATTTATTTTAGTTATGCATAATTTTTATGTGATTACGATTTAAGTTATATACTCATTGAGCCAAAAAACGTTGTTTTATTTGAGCTTTTCAATGTTAAGATTCTTCGAAATTTTTAAATTTATAAAACTATGTTATCTTTGAAATCTTTCCAACTATATTCGTAGTTTGAACGTAATAAAATCTTTTCTTTAAATAACTGATGTGCACAATCTTTTCCTTAGTGTATTCATTATAGAATTATTTTCGAATAATAACAGATCGTAGTAGAACTAATGTATGTACCGTTTATTGAAAACTAATTTTTTAATGAATGCTTATTATAGAATATTATAGTGTGATGCATCATTGGTAGGTTAAACCCGGAAGTCTAGTTCAATTTCGATGTATGCCACAAGACAATTACGGACCTGATCTGTATTTACCAACGTATATGACCAGGAATGGTATCGCACGCACTGGACTCTTCATTGATGAACCAATAACTGATGTCATAAATCCAGAAGAAGTTTTTAGTATTAGCGGGAAAGAACGTAACGTTTACCTGTGCATTGCTCCCCCTGCCGAAACACAATGGGTTAGTCTTATTGTGTTGCATTACAATGATTCTTTTGAAGCAAAACGCTTTTGCGTCAATGTTTTTCTCAAAACTGACGTGTTATTGTTAGTTTCAAAGTACTCTGATCGTTCTCATAAACTGTTAACTTGCATTTTTTGCTTTTTATTCGCTACAAACAAATTGAAAGGGCTTTGCATTTTATCAAATATTACCAGTGGTTTCTTACATCTAGACTTAATGATATCTGTCAAATATTAAGGCATCACCTTCAATCTCAGCTTCAGGACATGCTTTTAGCATTTCTCCTATTTTGAGTCTAAATTCGTTTTTTTCGATTCAATTTGTAAATGTCTAAAATGAGAGAATGGTTTATCAAAATGGGCCAATATTATCGAACCTTTTTTGCAATATGTCATCTCAGATTATACAATGGATTTCTTACAAAACATTTTGGCAAATTAATACATGTTTTGTATTTAGGTTCTAGATGATTATTCCGACATGTTTCACTTAATATCTGGTGCTGGAATTCGCGAGGGATCATTAGTCGAGAATAAATTAAAGCGCCACAGAGATTCTTCCAATGATGACATCAATGCCGAACCTGTTAACAGATGTTTTCGATCGGATAGTGATGCCACCCTTGAAAATAAGTTAGTGTGAAGCCTAAATTATGTTATTATAAATTTCTAAAACAGTTTCAGTAGTTTTAAGTTATTATAGTTGTTTTATAAAACTTCAAGACTGGCAAATTTGTTATTAGGAAGTGATTATTTTTCATGTTTAGAAACGATGTTGTCAACCATAATGGTCATGTTCCGAAGCCGCCCGATTACAAATTGATGTATCCTCTACCAAATTGTACAGGATCTGCATGTCTGGTTAAGACATATAATGATCTTAAGTTAAATCTGAACGAAGTCTATCTCTTGACTGGAGTTATTTCAGATTATCAAGGTTAAAGTTTACACATTAAATTTAATGTTTTCAATATTTTAACAAATCATGGAGTGGAGAATAAAAAAAATTTCGGAACGGCCTATAATCTTTTAGACACTATTATTTATATTAATATGAATGGGATATATTAAAATATATACAAAAACTGAAACAGAATTGTGTGAATGTTGCTAGAGACCATCGAATTTATTTTCACAATCCAGAGCATGTACCGAAGTACTAGGACCCTGCGAGTCGGGATATTTTGCTTAGTGTCGAGTCAGTCTCTTAAAATTCGAGTCTATGGACATAGGTTTATAAATATCCTAATTGTAAAATAAGCATTAAATAATCAACTGTACTCCAAGTACGCAAAATTTAATTCTTGCAGTAACATTTGTAATTGATTAAGAATGTCTAATTGATCGTTATTGTATATACAGTACATGTATCATTAATAGAGCGATTTTTTCTCTAGAAAATTTTTAATTTTCTTCGAAAAATTTAACTTTTTTACTTAAAAACGTAATTTTTACTTTAAAAATTGATCTAAAGATGATTTTGCTTTGTAGAATTCGTGTATTCTATTCTAAATATAATTAACTAAGAATTAAGAAGCACCAGTGTAGAAATGCACATTATCCTTGGAATTTTTGTTCTCTTAAGCATAGTTTTTAACATTGAGAAAAACCTTTCGACGGAAACATGAGAGCACTTGATTATTTTCGACAATCTATTGCACTAAATTTTGCATGACAACCTTATTGATTGCATTTTCATAAAATTTATCAAAATATTAAAGTAGTAAAATTTCTTGCTCTAACATATCTCTATTTTAATATTTAAAATTTCAAATGAGGTTCTAAGCTCATAGGTAGAGGTTTCCTCCTCCTTAAACATTTGTTAACATATTTAAGTCCAAAATTTTCTCAAATATTCTACCGTAAAAAAATTGTTAAATTTTTGTTTTAAAAATCATTCATGAATTGTTCCTCTTCCAAAAAATTTGTCCTAAAAATTTGACGTTAAAGAAAATTTCAATTTTTTTATTATGTATACATAGGCTTTAAAACTATTAACTTTTTAACTATTTAGACAAAATTTACCTTTATTTCAATTTGACTTTTTTACTTTTTGTTCGCCCTAATCATTAAGCAATCAATGCTGATGTTATTAATTTAAGTATCCCCAATGGCTCTGAAAGTAATTTTTGAAATAAGGTTTTTCAATTAGAAAATTATATTTTTTATTTTCAATTAAGCAAACATATTCTGTCCTATTCATTATCAAATCAACAAAGCTCGAGTTGACTCGACTTGAAATTTCGAGTACTCGCAGGCCCCTACGAAGTACAATGTCTAACAATACTTAGTGCCTTCATTACAATACTTTTGATTTAATTTTATATTGCTCATCTTAAACAATAAAAATCCTTAAACAAAGTTATATTTTATTAATGTTCAATATTACTTTGTGGGAATTTGTCAAACAATGGTTTTCTATTAATATTCACTTCTTTTCTATTGCATTGCTCAATATATGTATTTATCTAATGAAACCGCAATTTCTTCAAATTGTGTTTAGTTCTTTTGCTACTCACCCGTAATTGGCTTGGCAGCAAATCCTTAACTATCTTATAAGTAAAACTCGGTAAAAAAAGGCGAACTGCCTAGAACCTTCCTTTTAATCTTTTTTAGCATTTTTTGAGAAGCTGACCGTTTCACTCATTTTCAAACAAAATGATTGCCCGATTTAATGGGATAAATCAGTTCTGGCCTTTGGTGAGGCCACGGTAATAATTTAGTTGTGAATGCGGAAAAAAATTTATTGTCTTCTCCACATTTCTTTGAATTAGTCATGTGAATATTTTTAGTGAGTTTATATGTTAGGTATGTTTTAATTCTGCAAAAACAAAATGATATCAGTAATGAATGAATGATTGTTTTATTGAAAATTTGTTGCGGATACGACGCCATGTAACATCGTTTTTAATCTCTTCTCTTCAGGAACATTAACATTCCTGATCTGGTATGTATTTCTGATAAGCAAATGAGATTGATCTAAAAAGTACAGACAATACCCTACTACATTCAGAAAAGAAAATTTTAAAATCATCAATATTAAAATAAAGAGCAGTGTTAATGTGGCATTACAAGTTATTGGCATACACTTCCATAAACAATCAGATTCAGAGTTATAATAAGTACAACTAGTTCAACTGATATAACAGAAGGGTAGTTGAGCTCCAACACACATTTCATTGCACAGCAGAACTTTGCAAATAACTTAATTGGTATATCATTTTCGGATAAAGTGCTGTAAATGAGTTGACTCGTATCAGCCTGTTCCGAACTCTGGTGATTACTAATTAGCTAATTGATGGCATGGATTAAGTCTACGAATTATCTTATTAGTGAAGCGATCTGTATAAACACATATATAGCCGAGACATTAGCAGGAACTGTTTTCTTCTCATCACTACAGCCGCGTTTTGTTGCAGATGTGATAAAATTTTCTATTTTATTCAAAACCAATTTAGTTTTTGAAAATCTCAAGTATGCCAGTTTAATGTCTCAAACATCCAAGAGGACAGAAAAAAATATTTGATTTGAAGCTGAATTGTGCAAATGAGAAAAATCTTTGTATGAGAATCTTGATTAGCACTAATTTACAAATATGGCCTATTGGTTACAGTACTTCTAGTTAGTTGTAAACACTGAAATTCTTATCTAAATCTCTCATGAGATACTCTATCATTGTGCAAACTTTGGGAATCCTAGTCACAGTAATTTGTCAAAAAAAACATTTGTAAACGTTCATTGATGATTTTTTTAATCAATACGCTCGTATCTCTGGAACGAAACTAGATATTAACAAACACTTTTCAGATGAATGATGCCATTTGATAGTTTATTTTATACGTATATCATTTATATATTAATGTCTAACGGATGAAATTGATACTCTGACGCAATTACCGTGGCCTGATAACAACTTATCGCTTCCATATATAACTGGGAATAGGTCTTCTCCATTGTTTCTGTGCATTACTCAATTTTATAAGTTTTCGATTTAAATTGTATTATGAACATCGATGTTGTTGAATATTATTTATATTTTGTTTTAGATGACACTCCTTATTCAGAAGACGATGCATACGATGGCAATTGTCTTCTCAATGCACCATCTAGCTTTATTCCACGTCTCCATGTCATCACTGCGTTACATTTGCCATCAGACAATCCCAATTTTGCATTTTCTAATTTGGGTTTATTTTCAGAATTCTGTGCTCGGCAAGAGTTTGTCAATGTCTGCACTTCGATTATGTCTGGCGACCAGTTAGCCGGGGAATACTTTTTCCTAAACTTGCTTTCTAGAGTCCATTTTCGCACCGATGAATTGCCACTGGGAAGTTTGGCAGTGAACTTTACTAATATTTCCAAAGAAATCATATCGAATGCTAAATCCTTTATGGAGAATGTTACATGTCGGTAAGCTAAAGTATAAATAATATACCTCATTAATACATAGGTTGAGTTGTAGAACGGAGAGCATTCGTTTTTGAAAAATTAAACCGCGATGTTTTAGGAAATAATATATCCCCTGTAAACATTTGAATTAGGATTGTCACTTTTAAGTGACTAGACACTTTTGGTCTTTTAAATTTGGTTAGTTGTAGGGGACTGTAACTAATTTCAAACATGGTAATGCAATAATATTGTCATCCAATAAATTTTAAATAAATATGTAGCAATATGAAATTGCAATGTATTGCAATATATTTCAATATTTTGGTTAATTGAAAGAAAATAATTCTTTTGTTGCTTTATTATGATTTGGAAACTTCCTGCAAACTACATGTATGTTTGACCTTTGTTTCTAATTCTACGGTAGCCTAGCTGATGTCAGCTATTCAAATTTACTGTACATATGTCTGAGCACATAAACATATGTCTAGCCATTTTTTCCGGCATATTCCTACTTGCAAAAATATTTTTCCAGTATGATCACCCAATATAAATGATGTTGATGTGAATTGACATGTGAATTAAAATGAAGCATTTAAAATAATATTAGAATCGTTTCATAATTGACGAATTGTTTTAATTTTATACGTCTTCTCAATTGATTCTCTCATCAATGACAGGAAGTTTTATCATTATAGTTCATTTCTAAGCTGTAAGCACACCAATTAAATATTTTAATCAAGCAAAAAGCAACCGTTAATGTTATTCTGCTAAGACACAAAACAATGCAAATGAGAACGATTTTACAAAAAAACGAATTCAAGTATTATTGCCATATATTTATTGCAATATATTGTATTAGCAATATATTATTAAAAGGCCCTGATTCCAACTGTTAATAATTCTAATAAATTTGCAGTTCAAACTGGTTTTTAATAATTATTGGCCTATTTCTTTCATAGCATTTTGTTTATCATTATTGAGCAGCACTGGAACATGAAAGTCATTCTTTAGTTTCACCCGTCTGCATTTGGTAATGCATATGTCAGTTGGCAAATAATATTCAATTTTTGTCCGAAATTAGCACGGTGTCCCTCGATAATAAAAAAATTGATTTCAAAATAATATATATCACAGAAGAAAATATTCCTGGCTTGCCAAATTTTATTTTATGTATATGCATAAAAATGTAAAACTCTTAAATGTATTTTACGCCAGAATGTGCTGCTCTATTACAGTTCAACTAAAGCAAACATGAATCGCGCTATTAGAATTGTCGTAAATTTGTTAGCCTAGTGATTGCCGTGCGCATCAAAGACAATTACATAAGATTGACAGTAATGCAGTACTATTGCACTCATTGTCTTTCATCTGCTTTTCGTTTTTAGAATTTAAAAGGCAATATTCAAAATTCCTTGCTTCAAAAACCGGGCTTCGCTCCGCCCGCCCCCTTTTTTGTCTAACATGCGCACTAGAATTTCTTTAAAACAGGTTCGTCTGTATCCAAACTTCTCTTTGGTCTCCTTTTTTCTTTAATGAGGTGGAGTAAGAATAAATTTTTAGAGCTGTTTTACTCTTCAAACCTTGTTTTACTTGAATTATTCTAAACAAATGATATACTTTTCTTGTGAAAAATTTAGAGGATTATTTTGAATTTATTAGTGTTTTCAAAATAAGTGCTTAGCCTTTCCTAAATTAGTTTGCAATTCATCTATTTACAAAGAAAGGCCAATCCTCAGTAAATTTTGAAGATATCGAGTAGTAACAAATTTATCATTTTGTACTTATATTTTCCTCTAGAACGTGAAAAAATAAACAAAAACCGAATGAAATTCTACACATCCAAGCCAGTTTAGGGCCGTTTTAGGAAACAGCAGTAGTTAATCTGCAATTAATTGCCAATAAGTAAGTTGAATAGTTTCACATAAATTAACCAGTATTAATGATTCTCTAACAAATAATTTCGTTTTTGAATTAGAAAATTTCGAGAAAATTATTTCCTATTTTTTCAAAGATTATTATTTAAAATGCATGTGAATTGGTATCTTCATTAACACTGTGATCAAAAGTGATTCAGATTAAGTCGTTGACCTCATAAAGCTTAGAACAGCCTCAACTATGAGGCATATTAATCGTCTAATTCAAACGAATACTAGTAATGCGTACATTTTTACATATTATTGTCTTTTGAAGTTATTGTTGTTGTTGTATAATTAGATTCACTCGCTTCGAAAAGATTAATCTTTAACAATTATGACTATTTTACTGAAGCCCTTCTTGCATTCAAATTGAAGTGGTCTTCCTCTGGTTTCGTTTAGTTTGAAGCCGCCAGCCTTTGGAATCGGAATATTGCTTTACTCATGAAAGTATATGATATAGTTACGTGACATCTATATATATATATATATATATATATATATATATAAGATTTAAGAACATATTTTTTTAATTTATACTTATGTAAAAACTCACTTTTGTTATTTTAGCTTTCACATGGAATCTATGAGCATAGAAACGTTAAACTCCGCTCTTTACTCTTCAAAAAAAGATCACGATCGCAACCAGTTAATTCCTGGGCGGCTTCAACTTCCTCCACACACTCATTTGCTCGTTGATGAAACCACATTGCAGCCTGGCGAGCTCAGTGTACAGGGTGTAAAAAACGTAGCAGCATTGGGCAATCTCATTCGATGGCAGCGAGTCACTTATGATTTTGAATATAGGTTTGAATTTTACGTTGAAAAAGCGTCAAATGTGTGCATCTTAGTAATTCTCAACTTTGTATTTTTTGTATGGTTTTATATACGATTTTAAAAAATGGTAATTCTTTTAACTCGGTGAGGAAATCTTTTCAGGGGTCGGTTTATATCAATTAAAAATAAGTTTATTACTTGGATTCATATATTTAATCTTTCGGCAGAATTAGGAAACTACATCTGAGATTATTTCAATGTTGAATAAAAAAGGCGTAATTTGGGTAACCTTTTTGCGGTGACTTCATATTTCGGCAGAGATTTGACAATTTATTTAGTTTTGAAAATTTTTTCAAATATATAAAAAAATTACATCGAATATTTTTATAGTTTTGGTTAAAATAAATATTAGTAGAGCATGAGCTGTGCAGAGAAAGAGTGAAATACATTTTACAAATTCATGGCATGAAATTCTTCTCTGTCTACTTTTTAGAACAAGTAGTCCATCTTTTCGAGTGTTTCAAAGTATCAGCATTTTTCTTCTAATTCTGAACGAAAATAGCTTCATTTTATTGAAGATCTAGAGGAATTCGAATCATTTTTACACTTCTAGATATTTCCCCTAAATAATTTGATAGAAGGTAAGGTAGGTTTAAAAGGTTGGCATTGGTGGATATTTTGAGCATTTATACGGCTTATAAAATTGGAGCCTCTGTCATTCTAGCTACATTATAATTAGAACACATGCGATCTGCATTATTCCCTTTTTTGCTATATTCTAAAAAGTCATTATTGATGATTGTTTCTTTGAATTTTGGATCTATTCAATCATTGTTTCTGCAAGCTGGAGAAAAGAATTACTACTTATTTGTTGTTGGCTATAGGAAACTAAAGTATTATTGTAATTGTAACCAAAATTTGGCGAGAGTCTCTCTCTCCAACATATATTTTTAATTTTACTGCTTAAATTAAGGTAAAGCACCAGTTAACAATTGGTTTTTACCAAATCGATGTAGACTTTTAGACATTCGTTTTGCTACTGACATTGTATCACTCACTCATCTGCTTGTTCCCTGCATAAGCGTCCAAATTATGCATATTGAATGTTTCCGTATTTACCATTGTATATATTTTATTACTTATTAACATTTGAAGGTATATATTGTCTTAAAGGGCATATTGTTTGAAAACTTGCAAGCGTTACATTGATGGTCACAGTTCGATGGAGGTCTGCCAAGGCTGATATCAAAAAATCTCTCCATATGCTTTAGAGTGCTATTATCTAATACCTAAGTGTCATTGATTACACAGACAAAATATTTAAATACATATTTTTCTTTACTGCTTTGTTTTTTAGGTTTCGCATGTAGCTTCGCAGTAAAAATTTACTCATTGTGTATTTTTCATTTACGCGCGAACATTTGAAGTGTATTACAGGGTGCCCAGTTAAAATCGATACTTTTCGACGAATCATATTCAAAACGTAAGAAGTGTAGACTTTATTAAGCAAATGAATACCCTTCGAAATATTGAGCTCAGATGCAATCTCTCTTTGTGAAAAATGCCTTCGACTTTTGTCTGGAGGAGTGACTGCTAAATCCACCACTGCATCTCTCACTGGTGCTGTGGATACTCGGATGGGTGTTCCGGAACCTGTTCTTCGCCTCCTTGCAACTGGTGAACCACCACTTCTCAAATTCCGATATACACGGTCCAATTGATTTTTACTGATATTACTAAAGAAACCAGGCAATATCTGACGACATTTTTCTAATCCTCATGTTGGCTGTTCTCGCTTGAACATAACGATAACTTCTCGCTGAAAGTCCGTTAGATGAGACATTCTGATCTGTGTATGCAAGTGTAGATGAAAGGCAGTGACAAAATACTTTATTCATTGACTGATTGGGCTTCACACGATATGCTGACCAATCAAGAGTTACCTATTACGCAACAGATAAGCGTCATTTCACTTCTTGCGAAGGACAAGCGATCATGTTAAAAAGTATCGATTTTAACTGGACACCCTGTAGTTTAAATACTTTATATTTTTTATACAAAATCACAGTGCTTAGATCGTTTGTAGTACAGAACGATCCGTACATAGTTCTCAAATTGATTCAAGGTAATTAAATAACCCTGCCATTATTCTAGAGTCTATATTATTGTAATGATTAAAATTTTTATTTACCATATTAATATTCTATTTTACTCTTGTGATCATTCCCAAAACCACTTTAACTGGATTTCATATATTTCACATTCGATTTTATATTTTAAAGAAATTTGTATTGTATATTATTATTAAACATAATTTAGATTATTTTAGTTCTGTTGAATTTGATTGCGATATTCCAGTTATTATAATGAGTTGCGCAAAGTCACTTCTTCCAAGCAATGTTCTTGTACCAGTTAGCAACAATCGAGATTCTACTTTACAAATCGGTTCCGCGACATTAAAGAAGATTCGTAATTTTATCAGTTCTTCCCAACTAGTCGATTATTCAATTGACGACTCCTTGCAAAAAGAGGTCGAAGACTATTTTGTTGCTCAAAGGCACGAATCCAAGATCAGTGTAGATGAAATGCACAATTTTATGTCACTTTTGCGTTTGCTCACACTTAGCTATGGTGAAAGATCTCTCACGCATGTTACTCTAGAAAAGGCTAAGAGTATGGAGTCGGAGCGCATTGCTCGCTTGTCATCACTGAGTTCAAAATAGTTGTTGTCCATTAGTTTTGTTCAATTTTTAAATAAATATTTTTTACAAATCTAGCGAAGCAATGTGTAGCACATTTCGATCTGTATTACTATTGAGAAAATGTACAATGTTTATTATCTATAAATACAATATTATATTTGCAAATATAGCAACAACAACATATATTTAAGTTCTCATGTACATATACATGTATTAAGTTTACAAACTTATTAAGAACATAAATAATGCAACCTTCTTCATATGAGCTTAGTTATGTCAGTAAATGTTTGTTTCTTGGTTACGTTTACAAATTACATATAATTTAAAAAATATTTTTACTTATTGTTCTTGAGTTGCACATCTTATTCTATAATTAGTCAGATAATTGATATTTTGTTGTGTAATCATGTTTTTCAACTTCTTCTTAAATATTGTAAAATTTTTTTCACTTCTTGTACTGTAATCCAGTTTGTTCCATAGTGATATTGAATAATTTAGGAATCCGTTCTTCATTACTTTTCTATTATACTTAGTTTTACCAAATGTAATTGTTCTTTGATTTAAATGATTAGAAATGTTCGATTTTCTTTTCCAAAATATCGATAAACATCTAATATTTTGAAGAGCTTCTAATGATCTTAGATGATATTTACACATTATTTCTTTTTTATTTTTGTTGCTAATTATGTTTATTCCCCATTTAAATACTTTCTCTAATTTCGATTTTGCCTTTTTATTTAAGTTCGTTAATAAACAAGATGAGTACAAGAAATGGGATAAAACAAGTGATCGAAAGAGTATTACCTTCCATTCTATTGGTATAAACTTTCCATTTTTTTGAATTGATCTTATACCATACGCCATTTTCTTTATGATGTTGTTTGCCTCGTCTTCAAAATTCAATTTATTATCAATTACTACTCCCAAATATTTCATTTTTGGTGGTTCATGAATGATGTTACATATCTTAATACTTCCTAATGTTGATTCATTTCTTCTATTCTTTACCATAAATATAGTTTTTTCATTATTTCGTTTTAACAAATTATTATTAAAGAATAATTGCAATTTTTCAATATTTTCCTGTAAATTTAAAATATCATTACAANTAATACTTTCTAATGTTGATTCATTTCTTCTATTCTTAATTACCATAAATATAGTTTTTTCAATATTTAGTTTTAACAAATTATTATTTGTTGAATAATAATTTTTCAAATATTTTATTAATTATTGTTAATACTGAAATTGGTCGGTAATTTTCTGCAAGATATTTTCTTCCCTTTTTATATATTGGTGTAACTTTAGCAATTTTTAAGTAATCAGGATAAATTGATTCTGCCAAGCATTGATTAAATAAGTCACACAAAGGTCTCAACAAAATACACAAGGCACCTTTCAATAACCAAGGAGGAAATTCACAATGACCTTTCGCTTTGTTCCAATTAATCTTCTTTGTTTCTTTGTAAAATCCTACTAATGTAATAAATCTTGGTTTATAGGGATCATCATGTTTTCTAATATTGCGATGCTTATTATATAAATGTTTAAACTTTATATTTAGGTTGTCATTCATTCCTAGTTTTACAAATCTTTCATTTAAAATATTACTAATTTCTTTGTCATTTGTAATATATTCACCATTATCATTTATTATATAAGGAATTTCATTTTCTTCTTTAAAATTTAAAAAATTCGAAATAAATGACCACTTTTGTTTAATAGATTTTTTTTCATNTCCAGTCTTCAACAGCATAAAGTAAGGCATCATTTGTAGAGGTATCTTTTTGAAATCCAAACTGATGTTTTGATATTAATTCATTTTGTTCCACATTTCAAATATTTTATTAATTATTGTTAATACTGAAATTGGTCGGTAATTTTCTGCAAGATATTTTCTTCCCTTTTTATATATTGGTGTAACTTTAGCAATTTTTAAGTAATCAGGATAAATTGATTCTGCCAAGCATTGATTAAATAAGTCACACAAAGGTCTCAACAAAATACACAAGGCACCTTTCAATAACCAAGGAGGAAATATAAACATGTACAAGTTTAGCATTATAAATTCTATGAATCTCGCGGGGTATGAAAGGCGGTTTTGAAGAATGTTAGCACAACTTCATTGCGGGCATATTGATGATGAGAGTTAAAGGTGCTTTAGCGGGAATTTTTGTAATGAGTTTGACGGCGTTTGCAAAAAGGGTCGGTGTGCATTTGAAAAATGGTTTTGATGCGAAGACAACGGGGTAAAAAGATCTCGAGTTGCTGCTGTCCGCCTTTTTATAAAGCGATTTCTGATTAAATACATGGTGCGCAGTGTGTTAAAAATGACAGAGATTGTGCAAGCCTTCCATAGCCCTTTGCGGAGTAGTGGATTTCGTTTTTTGTGAATAAACTTCTATCAACATCAACAGTAGATCTTAATAAAAACGGTTAGAATTATTGAAAGCTGTATAATTTAAAATCTTGGCGTTTTGTTTAATAAGTAAATTTAGTTCAACCGATTTCTTGTTAAGCTCCTCATTCTTAGGAAAGGAGCTATTTCCCAAGGAAAACTTTAGCTGAACTAAACTTAGTTTTAATGACATTAATTAATTTCCTATACTTAACTGCACTTTGAAGTAGCTGGCGTTTTTCCAGAGTATGTGGGCTTACCCGATTTTTCTAGGATTTTATTGGTGAAACCGATTCCAACTCTGATTACGCAGCAACAGATGACATAGTGAGGGACTCACCAGTAGTAATGAGTAGTAATAGCCGAGTGAAGCCTGCTGCAAAAAAACGCTTCAGATTGGTCGAGAGCTTATGACGTCACACGTCACGTGACAGGTCGTGAATATCGAGGGGGTGGTTCAAACGATGAGTCATCTAATTGACATCTACCACTAATTGATTTTTTTGACGGGTTGACAGCTCGGGGGGTAAAACCATATTGATTGACAGATCGTGAATATTGCCGAGGGTGGTTGGGGCGTTGAGTCATCTAATTGATACTTGGTGCTAAGTGCTTTGAAGATCTCGCTAATTGATTTTTTTTGACAGCTTGCTAATGCATTTTTAATTAACACATTCGGACCTGCTTAAATGATTCACGCCGAAATTTACATTGTTTTGATATAATTTTTGGTATGAGTAATTTCACTTTGATAATATCACGGGTTACATTACAATTTTGTTAATATTCCTTGCTATCACACATTTTCGTTTTCGTCAATGCTATCAATTTTCCATATTTCGATTGCTTACATGAACCGTGTTTAATTCGTTTCGGGAAAACAAACTATTTGAAAATAATACATGTAGAACAAATTAAACATTTTAGTTAAACAAAAAGAGATTGCATTTCAATATAACAATTAATGTTAAAAATACAATGACTCGTAAATAGGTAAAACAAATTTTATATACAAGTAAAAATATTCAATTTCGCTATGCAAAAACCAATTTAATCATCCATCAATAACGCATTTCGTAAAAGTTTTAAACACGTAAAAAATAACAGTTTAATACATACACATAATATTACAAACTAATTTTCCATAATTTCAAAAAGCGCATATGTAAAA
>CABFPE010000025.1:918740-934430 GCA_900660155.1 Hofstenia miamia
AGACTATTCTTGAAAAGATTGATGGAGTACAGGAAGAAAGCCATGGGCTTGGGAATCATATCAAACTACATTCCAATAAGAGAACATATTGGCAAATCAGACCGAAGGCTATACAGGCAAATCCAATTCATGGGCGTAAAACATCCGCTGCATAATACGTTCCGCAGCAAACAGAGTATGCAATGACAAAGCTACGACACAGAATGCCATCAGTAAGGAAAACCACCAGCTCTAAAGAACTCTCCCTTCCCCCCCAGCCGATTCCTGAAATCGTGAACACTCCTTTATTCATAATCTTAATGTTATGATGATTATCATAATAATAATAAAAGTTTACTTACTTACATCTATGTCATTAATTGTTGCTTCGGAAAAGAATGAACGTATGTGGAAGTTCTTAGCAATTCCGGAGCTTTAAGGTGGTGACACATAGATGATCCAATGACAAGGAATTCAGCTCTCAAATGTTTGGGGCGCAGTATCTTCTTTTCTGTTTGAGAGAACACATGCTTAAATTCTGATTCAACTTGCGTAGTTTTGTTGGCTGATTTGGATTGCGTTTCTTTGATAGCTACTAACATGTCGAACAAGATAATTCGTTCTTGAGAGGAGCTGATAGTTTTAATCGCACATACCGACTGCTCGCGGTGAAAGCATCTGTAATTATGAAATTTTATGTCAAGATTTCAAATTCACAATTTTATTGGTTTTGTTGTTAGCTGGACAATTTGCAATGTATGGGAAACTTGTATCTATTAATCCGTTTTTTGATGTTATGAAGTTTCATGTAGTTAAGAGCTCTGCTATATTCATATGACATTTCGTCATTTTGGGTTGCTATTGGCAGTTAAGTGAAAATCGTTTTAAATTGTTCTCTACTGTGTAATGAGAATGATTGAGTTGAATTCTGTTGAAATGTAAATGTTAATTATCAAAATTAATTGAATTTGCAATATGCTGTTAAAATATACTCTCCAATGTTTTTTCTTTATCTTAACTAATATTTGTCTTACAACAGTAGGTTAAGATAAGATAAGATAAGAGATTCTATAATCAGATAAATGTTTACAACTATAGGAGCATTGTAGCGTATTATTGCGAACTTTTTTGAAATTGTAAACTGATGCGATAACAGCTGTTCTTAGGTAGCAGAAATACAGTACTTTACCTTTTCAATTCTGCTAGATGACAATATATTAACAAATTGGAAAGGCTTTCTTAATTTTGAAAGTGAAGTACTTTCTACTAAATGGTTTTATTCAACTTGAATTAACAAAATATATGAAATTGATAAAATCCCGCAATTTAGCATACCTTAAGAACTCACTGAATATGAACAGATGATAAAAAAAAACTTTAAAATAGAATGTGTATGTTGTCTACAATTCCGTGAGAAACGTCAATTGGCTCCTCTCATAGCACAGCAAAAAGTTAAAATTTAAGGTCAGTGTTGAATAGTTCGAAAAATGTTAAATATCTAAACTGTGGTCATCTACTATAAGGATTCTTCTATTGATCATTATATAGTAGGATTCCGACAGTTTTTAAATTTTAGACCATTAATTTCACTTAACATATTGAACATAATTAACTAATGCCATATTTGAAATTACATAAGACTAACTTTATAAAATGTTTATTCTGAATATTAAATGAGGAAGTTGTTAAATTAGGGTGGGAACGCGCATGGTTGGAAACTATTTAAGTTAGTATTTATGATCATATTTAACTATGAAAGAGAAAAGAAATAATCGGAATAGACGAAATTGGCAATTGAATAAATAAAATGCAACAAAGAAAATCAAAAAGAAAAGAACCAGAAGTTGTAACAGCAACAGGACTATTACAAGCTCAATTAACAACAATATCTACTAATGAAGATAATTCTGTTCAAAAGTTTTTTGGTGGTGCGCTCAAGAGGAAAAGCGTGTGGTGCAATAGCTGCGGGTATCTTCATGTGAAGTGCACTTATCTTGATCATACTTCTCGACGTGACACTGAAGATTATAGATGCCAATGCTGCTGTAATTCATTCTCAGGCCTGACTCAACAACTAGCTGACCTTAATTTAATGGACACTTCATCTGATTCCAGGAAGATTATTTTGAAGCTGAGAACCATTCTTTCTTTAAATATTCCCGTGATCAAGCGTGTCCCCAAAAGCACTAGAATTCAAGTAGCTTGATGACTTTCATCTCTCATAAAAAATGTTACAAACAACCCTGAAGGTATTAAAAAACTGGGCACTTCTTCTAGCATTCCCTAAGATATGCCTCAGCTTTGAACAACGAGGAGGCAAAAATAGAACGCTAAAAGGTTTTGCTGAGAAGTGTAGTCATTATGGATTTCCTGAATTTCAAATTTTTTCTCCTCCAAAACGTAGATTCAAATGTTTTAGGGATTTGGATCTTCCTAAACTTGTACAAAAAGTTAGAAGAGTTCGACGTTAAAGTGCAGTAAGACTTGTTTCATCATTTGACTGTATTGCGGAGCCAACAGACAAAATAGTTTCAGAGATGAGAAGCAAACATCCATGCAGCAATCCCCCAATAGTTGCCATTTCCGAGTTTGAATCTTACTTAGGGAGCACAGTTCTTGTCAAAAAGTGCTTGATGTCGTTTCCCTCATTCTCAGCTGGTGGACCTGATCAACTAAAACCTCAATTACTGAAAGACCTTGTTACAGAAGACAATGGAACAGCAGCAATAAATCTTTGTGTTGCTCTCACGGAATTTGTTAATGTAGTTCTATCTGATAAGGTTCCAAAGCTGTTAGATCATACATTTCAGCAAGAAATTGACTATAAAAATGCTTTTAACAGCTTAAGCAGGCAAGCAATGTCGGGTACTACTCTCAAAAACCATCCAAAACTTTACCCATTTACTTCCTGTTGCTATGGCGAGCACAGCTCCCTGTTTTTGGGATTTCATCATTTCTTGTGAAGTCGGAGCACAGCAGTTTGATCCCGAAGGCCCAGCTCTTTTTTGTGATACTATCCAAAAATATGTTGAAGGTTTGGTGAGCGAGCTCAATCTCTTGTACATGGATGATGGTAATGTTGCTGACAAGACAGAAACATTCCTTAGAGACTTAAACAGAATCAGTGTTTTCTGGAGCCATTGGTCTTGAAGTGAACCCTTCTAAATGTGAACTAATTTTTCATGGAAATCCCAACTCAGAGCTGCGTGCGAAAATTTTGAGTGATTTTGAAAGTAGATGTCCAGGCATCAAAGTGATTGCAGTAAAAGATCTCATAGTTCTTTGTTCTCCTATAGGTCTTAATGCCCAGTGCAAACTTCTTGAAAGTAAGACAGCTGATTTCAAGCGCCTCTCAAGCAACCTTCTATTACTAGAAGCTCATACTGCTTTGTTTCTTTTGAAAAATTGTCTAAGTATGCCAAAGCTTATTTACTATCTGCGTACTGCTCCATGCTTTCTCAACGGCGATCTGTTAGATGAGGATGATAGTCATAACTCAAACTTTTGAAAATATTACTAACGTTGTCTTAAATGCCACAAGTCTTTCTCAAGCCAGACTTGGTGGTATAGGTTTGCCTTGCACTGCCCTCATAGCACCCGCAGTACTTCTTTCCTCACAGTATGCCTCTAACAGCCTGGTATGTTCCTTGCTTGCAGATGTTGTTCATTATGATAAACACTTTGATGGAAAGCATTCAAAGCCAGAATGAGGAACACTCAATCAAAGCCAACCGTTGCATTTCTATCATGTTTGGTTTAAATCAAGATCAAGAAGCAAAAAATCCGATAATTAAAGACAGACTAGAATCCCTTCTATTGACTAGTCCAGGTGAGACAGCTTTTAGTATTTGGAGTAGTCAAAGTTCGGTTTCTTACCCTCCCGAGCAACCCACTGAACAAAAAACGTGGATTAAGGTTTTTTATGTTGCAGAGCTTCTTCGTCTAAATGACTCTTTTGATGAGCAAGAGAACAACCGCCTTTCAGTTTATCAAGGAAAAATTGCATGTGCATGGTTAAATGCTTACCCTTCTTTGAATCTAGGTCTTAAAATGACTAACATAAGCTTCAGGGTTGCTATTGCACAGAGACTTAGTTGTAAAGTTTGTGAGCCTCACACTTGTATTTGTGGCTCATTGGTTGATTCTGGTGGGAGGCATGGCCTTTCGTGCAAAAAGAGTGCAGGTCGCTTTTCTCGCAACAACACGCTTCATAACATTATTAAGCGAGCTCTCAATTTTGCCGATGTGCCCTCTGTATTAGAACCACTTGGTTTGTAACGTTTAGACTGCAAACGTCTTGATGGAATGACTTTGGTTCCGTGGAAGCGAGGTCGAGTTCTTCTTTGGGATGTAACTGCATTCGATGCTCTGGCCCCAATTAGAGTCAACAATTATGCTCCCTTTAAGGTTGCAGAAGATGCTGAGCGAACAAAGATAAATAAATACCGACAACTAATTGATGCTGGCTATGACTTTCAACCTATAGCCTTTGAAGTTCAAGGCAATTGTGGATCTGAATTTTTTTAATTTCTCAAAACACTTGCAGCTCGTATTCGTGCTTGCACCAAGCAGGCTTATTCTCAGGAATCTCTTATGCAAAGAATGTGTTGCAATTCAAATGGCAAATAGTGCTTGTGTCATTGGTACAGTTGGTTCGACAAAACAGTTGCACCAAGTCTTTTGCTTGTAGACGCATCTCCTCTACTCTCTTCATAGCTTCTTCCACAGAACGTTCAATAAACCTGTTGTTTTTTATGCGGAAGATCTGTATTTTAGGAAGTTTACTTCAATGTGTCCAAATTTAAATACACTTACCTTAAATTGATTATGAGTAATGTTTATTGGTAACCAAGTTTAAATTATTGTAGTTTATTTGTAACCAAGATTGATAATTTGTAACAAAGATTATGTTTGTAACGTTGATTTCATAAGATATTATTTAAGTAAAAAAGTAAAAAAATATATTTAAGATTAATTCTAATTATGTAAGTAAAATACAAAAAATATGAAAATCTATATTAGAGAAAAGATATATGCATGTAAATATCTATATAATTAATAAGATATTCATATTGTACAGTAATTGTAGCATAAGAATGAGAAAATTCTTTGATATTTTTGAATAACTGTACATAGTGGAAAGGGCACCATTATCGTAACACATATTCAAGCTTTGTAAAAGATAGGAAATTTGTAATTGATATATTTAGTACCTAGCGTTTAATATCTTCAATTTCTTTTTTAGGCAAAACCTTATTCATGTTGCTCTAATTAAAAGCCTTTTTCATTATTTATCTAATATTTGTATTAACTAAGTGCATGGAAAATGCTAATATACAGGCATAGTTGTCTTCTATGATCTAGCACAAATTCGCGATTTTTGATGCTGAAATAGAAATTCATGTAAATGCAAAATTTAGTAGGCGCTGCCTAACTGTTCGAATTGTGACAATGAAAAATAGGATGATAATAAGAGAAATGAAATGAAATATCTATTTTTAGAGTTGCTTTTTACAATATTGAATACTGTTTACAACTCTAAATAGTGTCAAGCAGTAGAAATAAAGGAACAAAACACATACAAAAATATTAACAAAAATAATTATAATTGCTAGCTTGGGCTGCGGCGAATTTAGGCCCAAGGAAATTGCGACGAAAAGTTTTTTGAAAGATCTAGGAGACAAATTTGTAAATATATCTGGCGATAAACGAGCAAAAGAATTTCTGTATCAATCAATAACATCGATAATTATTCAACATAATGCCTCTTGTTTACTAGGGACTTTAGATAAAAAAAGAACGCATTGACGAAATCTTTACTTTGTTGTAATTTCTAGACAGGTTTATGTCGAAGGTATTGTCATTGCGACTTGTTCAGGTCGTGCTAATCGACATTTGATCGCGGATAACATTCAGTGGTTTTCTGATGAGAAAAGAAGTATAGAAGACATATTTGGCTTAAAAGGGGTTGTATGTGTCGGTAGTTATTGAAATAAGTTATTGCCAATCACATTCGTTTCTAGCCTGAATATGCTGTGATTTTAAATCAAGTTTAAGATCGTTTTAATGTTGGCATTGTGGAATTTACTGATGAATTGGAAGTTGCCTCATATATTCCTGTAGAAAACAAAGCTTCTTTATATTGGTTTTAACATGAGCCTCTTTTGAAACTCATTTGTACTTATGTGTTCATTATTTGATGTTTGTTATTAAACGTTGATTAATAAAAAATTTTAATTCCTAAAAAAGCAATATTTTAGAGGATGGAACATTGGATTTGTGGTATGGAACAATATTATTAAATATTTTAAAGAAAGTAGTTGTTTTTATAAATAATGCATTGTGGATGTAGAAAAGTTTTTGTCAATTTCTGTATTTCTGTGATATAAATGATTAACTGCTATTTTTATAGACCATTTTATTTTCAAATTGAATTTATTCAAACGTTGATTTATGTTGGTATGCAGTATGTTTCCATAATTAAAATAACTTAGTATTAATTAATTTAAAATGCATGACATTCCCCACTATGAATTACTCAAAATATAATAAAATGGCTGATCATTCACTACAACAACCACAAATTTTTAATTTTTAAGAAGACTTACTGTAAGTTGCATGCTAATAAAAGATTGTTTGTAAAATATATTATTTTACATACATAAATTATCAAGAAATTGTTGTTTGATGCATGTATTAAATGAAACTGTGTTTGAAGAATTATTTGATGATCAAATTGAGATTTTGCATAGTAATTTATTGAAGCCATTCAGAAAAAAATTGTCAATCCCCTCCGTATTTTTTTCAATGAAGACGATGCGCAATTAGCACATTAAAAGTTCCTTAGCACAGACAAACTAGAAATCGTTAGCGGCTTAAATTTAAACACTTAAATATTTCATGGCTTTCCTTGCGAAAATTTAACGTTCATGACTCTCAAAGTAATAAAGCTATCTAAAATCTGTAAGCACAACGAATTCTGACTTTGTGGTCGACTTGGGTAGTCAATTTATAGAAAAAATATTTGAAGCTAGTTGTTGCTCCCACGGATCTTAGACCTCCTTATTATCTGAATATTAAGAATGGTGAGAATTTAAAGCTTTCCTAAAACTAAAATTTTCAATTGAAAAGCATGAATCTTTTCAAATATTTCAGCCACCGCAATACACTTTTGTACAAATTTACAGCAGTATGTTCGAGCACGTTCACCAATGGTTCTAGCCACATCTCAGGATTTCCAAATTTCATAGGCTTGAAAAACGTTGCTTGAAAATTTGGATAACCTGTTTGGCCTTTATAGGCAGTTTAATGTTAACTGGGATTCAAACCATGGACTTTCCTAGTATCAGAGAAATATATTCATCACTAGATAACCACAATCTGGTTAATAAGGTGTTTGAAATCAATATTTTCCAATGAGATGTTGAGCCAATGTCAGACGAGTAGTATATTGCTGATATCATTTTATATTAGTTTATATATTAATTCAAATGAGATCACTTTGTCATTATTCTCAATTATGGGTTCTGCCATTTTCACACTACTCGGCAAGGAATATAAAGCCAATTATTTGTGTGAAATATTTGTGTGGTATTAGTTTCAGAATAGCATACAACTTTTATAGTTTACGATATTGACACTAAGAAAAACATTTGAGACAAAATTATATTATATATATATATATATAATATATATATACATATAATATATATGCAATATATATACACATATACATATAATATATATAATATATTATATATATGTATATATATACATATACATTATATATATATGTATATATACATATACATTATATACATATATATATATATATATGGGCCTCTATTTTTCTCGTTGTTTGTAAATGAGTTAAATGGTAATTTAAGCAATAGTTGAGGAATAGTGCAGTATGCTGACGGCACGTGAATAGAAACATCAATTAGTAAGTTAGAAGTCAATCTGTCTCAACTACTAAAATATTTTTATATGCACCATTTAACTGTAACTCCCTATAAAACAGAATTCTATGTTATGTCTCCCTTTCACAAAGATAATCAATCACACATTTTAAAGTTTTCGGGGTAAATTTCTCAAGTGGAATCCTTCAAATATCTTGGAGTAACAATCGATAATAAATTGAACTATTCAAGTCACATACGCATAGTATTACGCAAAATGGCAATGGGAATTAAAACTATTTCACATGTAGGCAATTTTATAAATGCCAAAACGAAATCGATGCTGGTTAACTCTCTAGTATTATGTCATTATGTATACTGTAACGTTTTATTTAATGACATAAAACACTCATTAATAAATAAAATCGACTCACAGATTAAATGGGCAGCAAACATTCATAATGATAATTACTTGACTAGGAGCGACAAAAGTTCATATTCTAATCATGACGATGCTTCACATTTCATAAGATACCTTTGATTAATAACATTTTGAGATATTTCAAATCAGCGTTCACCTTACAGTAAACTACAATTTCCATTATATGCGCATTCAACTTATAATTCGAGGACATCCAAATTCAGTAAAGTGAAGTTCAAGAAGCATTTTCTTAAAACTTCATTTTTAAACTCAACAGTTGATCTATGGAATAACTTACCAATTAATTGAAATAAAGCGAATTAAATTTAAAAATCAAATTAATAACTACCTCCATAAACAATATATTCCTAAAACAGGTTCTAAGTCATAGAAAGGATTTCAGATTTTCAAAAAATATCATTAGTTAAAATAATTAGCAATAAAGTGGGTAAACTGTAAATTCTGCATCCATGTTTTTGTTGCTGTGTTTTATTGTTTTTGTACTTCGTGTTATTATTGACGCATTAAATGTAATATTCGTTGAGGTGATTAATTACGCCAGTGTACTACACTTGTAAGAAATTCTATTCTATTTTATTCTATTCAAATCTATTCTATATATATATATATATATATATATATAATAGTAAGCAAGTATTTCAATAATTCTGAACATTACATTTATTTGGTATGTTGGGAAATTATGAAAAATGGACACAATGAACTTAATTCGTAAAATCATGATATAGAGAAAATTGATAACAATGAAATATTAAGAAAAAAGCAATAACTATATATTTGGAATGTTCGCAAACCAGTACTAAAAAAATTGTGAGATTCAAAGAAATTGCTTGACAGAATATTTTAGGGCCATAATATTTCTTCTATAAATTTTCAAATTGGCTAAATGTTTCAAAAATCGTGGTTAAATTAGAGTAGTAGGTAGTTTATAGATGATGATGAATACATCATTTTAAAAGTTAATTTAGTATGAACCCTAAGAATGTAAGAATTAAATATTATGGTTATCTACAATTTTTTGATGGGAGCAGTTCTGAATTTAACAATCAAATTCTTTCTATTTTTAATCTTAGTTTACATTTCAATGTTCAAATGCAATTTGCAAATATTGCTTATTGATTTAGGAACCATGACATTCGCCAAGCTCTTTATTTGGTCTGACTTACGATCAAAATCAACTGTTGCTTTAAGATGCATTAGTAATCTAAAAGATGTCCAGGTATTTTTTGAGCCTTATCAATACATTGCCATTGGCGGAGGAGTATTGAGTGAAAGACTAACAGAGAATTATTTAAACACAAATGAAATTGAACAAACTGATTTAACTAGAAAAGATGTTTATCGTTTAATTGAAGAAGCACATTGTACATCACATGTGATCGGTAAGTTTAAAATTCTTAATTAAAGTGATGATATTTTTAGTATCTAATTACTCCAGGGCTTCTTAATTAACTGCCTATAAACCCTTATTATTAAATTATAAGAAACAAACATATGTATATAGCTTTGCATTGATCTTGAAATATTTGGATTTCTTGTAATTTGAATAGAAGCGCATACATGATTAAAATTGCTGCAATAAAAATAATCCTCAATTCAAAGCTGATTTTTAATGTGGAAAAATATAATATGATACAGTTTAAACAAATTTAAAATATTCTGTAATATAATATAAATTGATTTTGAATTTTCAAATTTTATTATTCAACTTAATTTGCAATTGACATAATTGATTTTGTGAATGTTCCAATCACAAATTTTTTCATCACCAAATAATGTTAGCGGTAATTGACAATATGGCGGTTTTAGTAAAAGATTTCCCAAAATCACTCAATCAACAGTACAAGGAACTGATTCCAGAAGATGCTTCCAATGTGTTGTTAATACGCCATCCTGCTGCATGCCTTAAGTCCAGATTGAAGCAATGTACAAACTACTTTAGTAAATCTATTATTCTTAATCAGCTGCATGATGATATGCAAAGTAATGATGTTGGTCTGGAAGCACTGATGAATATATTTAGGTATGATATTTTAGTATCAATCAATAAATAGACAGGGTGTTTCAGTTAATTCCACCGGTGTTTAATTCTTTTTAGTCTTGATTTGTTTAAGTGAAAAACAAAAATTCTGTTTTAAATCATAACTAAATTTATTTCAAAATGATCTGATTACAAAATTTGTTCCAAATGAGAGCCATTAATCTCGAGGTATTTTTCACATCTTTGATAAAATTTGAATAGGCACAGGACCTACTAGTTGGTCATGATAGCATTACGAACCATGTCGGTTTCGATTGAATCAAGAAAGTAAATGACACACGCTGTTAGTTCGTGAATTGTTTGTGGTTAGGGTTAGGATCAACTTTGTCGGAATGGTTTTTGGGAAGTTAAGGAGTGTCGCTGCGGTGACCAATCCACCAGATGTTGGTTCAGAGTAGCTAAAGAAATTTTGCGTTGCAAAGCATCTCAAATTGGCATTCAAGTTAAAATGAATTCATAGCTTATATCTGGTTCTGAAACACTCCCGGGATCAACTGAAACATAGTGCACAAAATGCACATAGATTCCGCGACATTTGTAAATAATTAAGAGATTCCAAAGTTGAAATTCATTTTGGTCGAGTACTAGACTTATATGAATGTTGTTCTATAATCATGAAATAGTGATTGTAACAATACACTTGGAGAAAGTATTGAATACACTCTTCTTAGTAAGTCCTCAACTATGCATGACATGATTTTCAGAATTAAGCCTCATGTTTATTTTTAACTAATTCTTCCATTTCTGATACTTATATAAAAAATTTATAGTGTAAATGACTAAATTCGATGCGTAAAATATATAAACTGGTGTCATGAAGAAGCTGGTTGTATGAAGCATTCAGTCAATATAAATTACAGAGTAATATTTATATTCATGATTTGTTTCAGTTTGCTATGAATGTGTTTGTGTTCTTTTCACAATAAAAAATAATTCATGCTTCTTGTCATTAAAGGCTTTCAATTTTGAATTTTGTAGTAATCAGTGTGTCAAGTATCAATAAATCTAATATATATTAACCCTATTTGCTACAGGGGAGTTCATTCCGCCCCCTTTAAAGTTTCTTAAATTTTTTGATTTTTGAAAATGCCGATGTGTTTATGCTTTCCTGACTCTTACTTTTGTAGATTGAGAGGTATTCTGACCAAAATTAAAGTATTTCCCATGGATAAGCCTGTGCTTCACTTATTTCGAGCATTGAATTTTAAAAAAATGTTCAAACAATAGTATCCTCACAATTTTCAAAATATATTTCACAAATGTTCTAGAGTGAGAAAACAAGTTGGTGAAATTATTCTTCGGTCCTATCCCATTCCAAGGCAATTTATGCCTCGCCCATCCCATGCCATGGGACGTTTAGCATGGACAACACTGGTGAAACATAACTAAGACATGGAGGAAACTTATTGAATGATTTATGAAAAGAGCAATAAATACCCAATAAAATTTAATATGCTGAGTTTTTGTAAAACATTATTTTTTCACACATTATATCAATATGCGTTTTTACATAAAACTATTTTTTGTTCTCCATTTCAATATTTTATGTCTGTTTTTAAGCAAAGGGCTTCCCATAGATACAAAAAGCAAGTATTATGAACTAACAAAGCATAATAAAATTTCCTATATTGAAAAAGTTCAAAACTTCAAAACATTACCAAATTTTCTTGGCTATAATTGGAAATGATTACGTCATCTGAATAAAAATGATGTCACAGCCCATTAATAGCCTCAACTTGTTGATAAGATAAGATAAGATAATCTATATTCATTTGAATTTTTTACAATATTTTACTGATATTTCAAATGAATAGCGTCATTAACTACTATGTACAAACAAAATGAATAATAACAAAAATGAAATAAATAAAACAACACTGACTAAAAAATACACTGACTACGGATAGCTTACTAATTTCGATTTATTGTATAATCGTTATTATAAAATTTAAATCCTATCCATGATCTACCTGATATAAACTTTTGTTTGAGAAATAATAATTTTAATTCTTTTTTGAATTTTTTAAGGTTGTCTATTATTTTCATTTCTTTTGGCAATATATTCCAGTTATAAATTGCAGTATTAATAAAGGATTGACTCATGATATTTTTATTAAATTTAACACGTGAGTAGTTTTTTGATCGTTTATTTTGCTTCAGACAATCTGTCGAAAATGAGAATGATATCTCGTTGTAGGGTGGTATTTTCTTTATGAATTTGAAGAAATAAATAATAATATTGTAAATAATTAACTCTTGTGGAAAAAGAATAGATTTAGAAATATATTCTTTTGTTTTAGAAGAGTTTTTATTACAAACATTTAATGCCCATTTTAGTTGAACTCGAAGCTTTTTTAACATTTGGCTGTGTACATTAGCATATAAGATATTAGCATAGTATAAATTACTTATAACAAATGCATGAAACATTTGAATTACTGCAATTGGGGGTAACTGTTGGGAAACATGGGAAATCTTTCTAATACCTATAGCCATTTTTTTGATAATAGTATTTATTTGCGACGTGAAATTAAGATTTGAATATTATTACTGTATTGTTTTAGTATCGCACAAAGTTTCGCAGAATAATCTTTAATAGAAAAATTTTCATAAGAAGGGGGGACTGAATCAACCCCACTGTGAGCTCAACAGACAAAAATATCTTGTGGCAAATATGGTTAAGGCTCATATATACATATATTGGTCTAATGTAACATACAAAAAATTTCTGACTTACAACGGACCAAAATTTATTCGTTCTAATGCTACAATGGACCAAAATGGCAAAACTCAGTGATAAAATATTTTTTCAAATCTTTTTTTCATAAAATTCTTAATTATAGCAGCATGTATTCACTGAAAACGCTTTGTTGAAAAATATTCATGTTGAAAGAAAATGTGTTTTTCACGTTAATATTGGAATTACAATGGACCAATTATCTGTTGAAATTCCAGCTGACCAATTATCTGAATTTTTTTTACATCAGACCAATATATTTGTGTGTGTATATATATATTGTGCCATTGGTGAGAAATCAGCGTGCATTCCTACTATTCTATCTTATTGAGAGTTTCGAGCTGATGCGTGGAATGACCGATGCTACAAATAAATTAACTAACTCCTCTTGCTATTATACTTTCCTAATAAAAGTTAAAAGTAAACAGGAGATCGTGTTAGGGAAGAGTGGCCACACTTGGCCGACCCTATACAGACAACCTTTTAGAAGAGTCGCATAAGACTAGAGCCATAATTAGATTAAGGGTAAAGAAGCCCTAACGCTTGGGTGCAAGTGGTAAACCTAAGTGCTAAGCAAAATAACCTACGCTCAGTGCGTTCCTCACCTCGTGCAATTTAGATGAAAGCATTAATAACAATTTTAACAATGAATGACAAGCAGTACGAATGCCCTAGCCGTATACCTAACCTAAGTTAAAGGATATACCAGTCAACTCGTGCACCGTCTGGGTGCCCCTTAACAACGCAGTTGAAAATTAGAAAAACATAATTTAATAAAATTAAAAACAAGAGAAAATAAAAGTAAAACGAATTTACTGAGAATAAACCGAATAAATAAAATGAACAAAACTCGGATATATATACAAAATTAACCGGTAACTGTAAATAAAAACATACCGTGAAAATATAAGCAAATACATGGCAGGTACAAAATCATTTTCTGCTTAGCAGAAATTGAAACTAAAATATAAATAGCATCGTTTTAACTTTTCCAAATTACAATTGGAAATAATTCGTTATAAAATTGAAATTGTAATTAAATGAAATAATGAAAGTTCCAAGCATGTAGAAATGCCATTATTCCACAATATATATATATATATATATATATATATATTCCGCTTTTTGCTATGGAAAATGTAAAAACCTTACATTTGGCGGGAAATTTCTAAGGCATTTAGTGAGAATCGCATTTTTCCCCCAAAAAACTATCGTTTGGCCATTGCTTCCGAAGTATTCACTCGAACTTAAATAAGTTTACCATGGGATAGGCAAATTGGAGAGACACTACTTTACAAAATTCAAAGGTTTATGTTTGGAAACGCTGTCATTGATGAGGTTTTAAAAAAAATTTAGTGAGAGATATAAATATATATATATATATATATATATATATATTCTAGCATCATCATAGTTAGCAATATAAAAAAGCATAAACACAGTGATAGCGTAGTATATAATCTCCAATAGGTAAAACATCCAAGAGTACCGTTAAGACATGCATTTTAAAGTAGTATACATTAACGAGGTCAGCTTAAGTATGTAATAGAGTACAAGCATCTGGACTAACACAAATATAATGCAATTAGAACTACTGCGGATATGTTCAGCGTTGGCAGCATCTAGGAATACGTGGCAATTAGTGCCGGAGCGAGACAACAAAGCTGCCATCAATAGTAAGCGAAATATCTGGATCAACTAGCTCCCAGAACTGAACGGGTTTACGCGGCGGTCATAAGACAGCTGAGAACGACCTGCAACTGAATCTTTTTTAAAAAAAATCAGAATTTGTATATTTTACTGCAACATCTTAGCAAAATTGGTGAACGATTTTCGCGTTTCATCAGTTTCTAAAATAATAGAAAATTTACTTTTCATTTATGCTTTTTATTTCCAAGTAATTTTAGAAATTTATATTTGATGGACAAAAGTGATTTATATAAGCCATCCAGCTGAACATTAAGCCCTTACGTTTGCCTTTTAACGTTTAGCTGAATGACAGTGCATATAGATTGCTTTCGATTTCTGTTGTGTTTAAATAGCTATTTGTCTATATATGTGGAAGAACTTGCCTGAAAACAGCAATCTTATATCCAATCTAGTGGTTTATTAATGGAAAAACTTGAGGGCTGAACAGATTTGTCAACAAGCAAAGCTTCTAACGAGCCGAGCTTCGATACACAACGAACCCTCATCAAGCAAAGAAATTTTATGGTTCTGCCTTTTAATTTGTGTATGCAGATTTTTATTATTTTTTCATTCAATATACATTTTTTAATCTTCCTTTAAAATTTTTATTAAATATTAGAACTATGTAGAAAATTTCGAAAGTGCAATATTTTTAAATATATTATCAAGCTAAGATGAGCCTCATTGAAGAGGTCTATGTGGCGAGCCAAGCCAAAAAAACCCAAAAGTAAAACGAGGCAAGCTTAAAAAATTCGGCTTGTTGACAAGTCTGGGGCGGAAAGTTCGGCTGGTTGGCCTTACATATTGGTCTTGTTTATTGAATATGTTACAATAAAAAATTGAAGTTTATAAAATTGATTTATTTGCATACCATTATATTATGAAAATAGTTTTAAATTTATTT